>MU182451.1:34468-90387 GCA_016904865.1 Pissodes strobi | reverse complement strand
TAAGTAGTATTTCTGGACAAAGAAAACACTGATTGTTTGGCGTAAAAATAAAACTGAAATTCATCTTCACCGTAAATTATATCAAAGATTTTCATCGTTTGGGAAAGCTTGATGGTCATGCCAGCCCACGTTCGATTTCAATCGAATTAGTGCATAAATGGAAACGAGATGATATTTTCCTGTCCATAAAACATTTCAAAGGCAGTGGTGTAGTGATGTACGAAATTCTGGCATAAAATAGGGGATAAAGTGCTGTGTTGGACTTGGAAGGATGCTATTTTAAAAGGCGGTTAAAAGCAAGTTCCTACTGAGGATGATATACCACACAATATGTGTTATAATAAAATGTTATTTACTAATATTTATATGCGCCTTGTGTAATGTACTTAATCATTAAATCATATTATGCTGTCCAGAGCTTATCAATGCCTTACGAGTTGCTAAGAAGGATAGGGATAGAGGGTTGTGTAAGTTCAAAATGAACTAAAACTTCATCTGATTGGCTGCATTATGAAGGCGCTAACTCACGCTGCGGAGAGGAAATATTGTTTTTTATGAAAATTCTTACAAAGCAAAGACATCGGAACAGACGTGGGTTGATCTGAGATGATTAAATTTTAACAATAAATCGCAGCACAAAATTGAACTTCCAAGACATATATATTAAAATTTATTTTATTAACTCTGTGCTAAATTTAAATTCCAATATATCTCAGATACCTTATTATAATAACTCCAAGCGCCGTTCGAACAACTTTCAATTTCTCCAATAAAAAGTACAGCTAAAGGCATTGAGGGAATTAATACTTTAATATAGCAATTATTTCTCTTCTTTTCTTTCCATATAAAACTCATATATTATGAATTTTAGCATATCCTGCTCTGTTTTTCCTAGTAAGTGGAAACACGCTCAGGTGACGCCGTTACCCCAGGTAAAAACCCCGCAACTTTAAACGACTTGCAACCCCTCAGTGCTCTACCAACTCTTCCCACACCTTGCGATCATGGTCTTTGACACTTTAGGTACTTCAAGATATAATAGGCGTAAGAACATTAGTTTGGAAACAGTCTTCTGATACATAATGAGTCTTCAGCGGATTTAGAAACAAGACCATGTGAATGATCTATCATTAATTACGATGAACATCCAGCATTTTTCATTCCCGTCTTGTTGTAGTGTCTTGCCCATATCTTTTTTTTCTGATAATATCCTTTATTCCACTGCTCTTCGGAAGAGGAAAAGGAGACCACACATGCACTTACCTTATCTAAAAGTAAGGTTTTGGTAAGTTATCCAAAAGGTGTGAAGACGTTTCAGGAGCTAGAACTCCAATTTTGTTTGGAGGACGGCTTGTCAACAGCATGCCCTTACTTATTTAATAGTTTTACTCAAGAATAATTTTGTAGTTAATTAAGTTTATAAAATGCATACCTTGTATAAGTGTAGTGGATTCCTGCTCTTATGCCTTTTATATTTATACGTTAAGGTAAACTGTTGATTAAAATCCTAGACGGTCTCTTGTGCTCTCTTTTGTGTATCTTAGCCGTTGAAAGTGCTTTCGCTTTTCATTTTTGTTCCTTGAGCTTTTTATTTATCATTTTCCTAAAATCGAACAGATATACGATATGAAATTTCAGAACAATTGACCTTACCTTGTCTTAATATTTACTGCCTAACAGAAGTTGTTGACCATATATCATCATAAATGCCATATTAATTCGGTTTTCATGGGCTTTCTCTAATGTGACACCAAGCTTTTCTGAATGCATTTTCTTTATATCTGGCGTTTTAGAATCGTGTTACTTGTCATTTTGATTCCATATTTTGCGTTCCCTGTCGTAATTAGCCGCGTTCTATTAGTATTGCTTATTAACCAGTATGTTATGCAGGTTTCACTCTTTCCCCATAGTATGAGGCAATGAGGATTGGAGCCACACCTTATAGTGCCAGATTTGGAACTTAAGCTGACTAAGCCACCTCTGCCTCAACCTTCAGAAGTATATATTTCAAGTCCAAAATTTTTATTACAAGCTATAAAATGCATGTCTAAATTTGACTAGAAATATTCTTGTTTGGTATGCGTAAGTGCCGGTACTTGATTTTCTTGTTGCGATTTAAAACTTAGAACTCCTGCCCCATCATTCAACCCTTCTGTATCCACTGCTGGATGTAAGTCTCTTTCATTCCTCTTCATGCTCCCTGATCCTGTTTCTCTTGCATCCAGTTCCTCATATTGTCCAGCGTTCTCTATTATGATAGGTTTCTCGCCTTAGTCTCTACTCTGATATTCGTTTGTTGCGGCATGCCCTGCTCAGTTAAATTTGAGAGACCTTATTCTTTCTATCGTCTCTGCAGATCCTGTTCGTAATTATATTTCTTGGTTTGAAGCTTTGCCATTCAGACAGATACCCAACATCGCGCGCTCTATTATTTTTTCTGTCACACGTATTTTAAGTATCGTTTTATTTGTCCGTGTTAATGTCTCAGCTCAATAGGCTAGTGACTAAAACCGTTTATTTTAAAAAATACTAAGGGAGCCGATTAGAAAACATAAGTGTCTTGTTTAACTTCCTGTCTCGACACTACCTTCAGAATAGCGAATATCTCCTCTGCAAGAATGTCGTATACCTTCCATAGCAAGGCTTCTCCAACGTCTCTATCTGCTTTGATGGGCGTCAGAGGCTATCGATACTTGGCTTTTTCGCTTAGTCTTGGAGCGATCACGACGAAGGTACGCTCAAGCTGAATTTGCAACTGTGATTTATAATAGGCGTACTGATAAGTATGTATAAACATATTGCGTAACATTTGTGCATATCGCAATCCCGGAGAAACCTTCTACAACTAAATTAAAGAGATGTTATGGTTTAGTTGTTTACCGGCATCTCACGTTCTTCAATTTTTCGTGTAATAGCGGCATAATAAGGGATGGGTAAATAAATTATCTTAGGTTGTAAATAAGAAAAACATCTAGCTCGCTATTAACAAACAAATGTAGTCTCCAAATGAATCAAGGACTATGTTCATAGCTCACTCGGCATAGTAATCATTGCAGGTCAGCTCTTGGATATTCGTGACATTTTCTATCTTTCGCTAACATACCAAGACCAGACTGAATTTTAGCCGAATGAAAATTAAAGAGATTTTATTGTTTAGTTGTTTACCGGCTTCTCACAATCTCCAATTTTTCGGCGGCACAATAATTGATGGATAAATATATTTTCTTAAGTGCTTTACTGAACGAGTTTGTAAATAAGAAAAACAACTAACTTGTCATCAACAAAAGGGGTCCAAATGAGTCAAGGACCATGTTTATAACTCATTCGGCATAGTAATAATTGCAGGTCAGTTTTTGGATATTCGTGTCTTGTTGTACCTTTGGCTAACAGGCCAAGAGCAAACTAAAGGTTAGCCGAGTGTAAAGTAGACCAATGCAACCAACATCCAGTGAGTTCAAGTTTATTTATTATTGCTGCGAAAGCACTGATGTGTGAATAAGAGGCGAGCTAAGCATGAACTAGCTCCGACCATTTGGACAAGCAGTAAGAACCAATTTTCACTGCTGAATCATAATTAGCTTTATCAAAGTCTTTGCTGCGGTCACTATGTTAAGTTGCTATCTGTACGCATAATAAAGCAAGTGATAATGTTTACCGGTTTGGTTATTTTATTGGGTTTTTATAATATTCAATGCACTTACTTCGTATAATATTTTTCATTTATCAACACTAATAGGAACTGTTGCGTATAATTGACCAGCACTCACGACCAAGTAAAACAGTTTACAATACAGTAAAATAATAGCTTTCATTCGCGGTAAAAATCATGTTGTTTTAGTGAAAACGCTTAACCAATTTAGTTGATTTACGAAATGTTTTATAAAGTGTGAATGTTTACCGAACTCTGGGGGCCCAGTTCAAACGAAAACAGAACAAAGGGTTTAATTAAGAGAAGTGGTAGAGTTTCGCGTTATTAGAAATTAAAATTGAATTTAACAGCAGTAAAAGCGCAGAGAACTTTAAATTAATACACGAATGAAAATTCATGAGGACGCGTTCCCAGGAAATAAGGAAAGGAAACCGCGATATATTATTGTCTGTGAATATGCAGACTGTATTCCCCTGGTAGCTTTTGTTTATATGTTGCACCTTAATATACAGAGTTCCGAAAGGCGTTATTTTTGCCATTGGTATGAATAAATGATTGCAGAAAAATTCTTTCAGATTTATTCTTCTGTTACTGAAAATAGTGGAGGGTCGGAAAATGCTAGCGCTTTTCCTCTGTCCAGAGGGACACAGAAAAAGGGGGATATTTAAATGTTTTAGGTTATCTATTTCTTTGATTTTCGGGAAAACCATATTTTGTCGCTTTTGTGAAAATTTCATTTATAGGAATGTTTTATTTAATTTCTGGAAGAGAAGTGTATATTTATCGCAAGTAAGTAAAGTAGCATAGTCCGGTAGCTTTTTATCACATGCCTGTGTCATGTGTCGTATTCTCGTATTTAGGATCTGTTTTTTCTCATTTTTTGAGCATTGTTGAGTTGTCATCATACTTTGCTGAAATAAATCCTAATTCTTTGTATATGCAATGGGATGGATACACGGCATTTTGTGAAAAATTAGCTTTTGTATTACATGATCACTATCAATGATCAATGTCGTTGTTAGTGGCATTTCCTCATGTAATTTCTGTATATAAGCATAAGTAAAATGTTTTAATATTATTAAGCATTTTCCTAGGTATCTTATACTAATCAATTCTAAAGTATCGATAGACACAGATCTTTGCATAATATGCAGGATAATTGAATTTTTTGAGAAAAACGAAGAAGCACTCATTTGAGCGACACTGACATTGCAAAATTTAGGTAGAGTGCGAATGCGAGTTTATCCACTCCCATCACCCTCATGTCATTCTTTTATGGCTCGACCTTGAGGGAGTTTGACCTTGCATTGCTTTTTTCATATGTACTCTTGCTATTAATGAAACATGAAACATACTATCAATGATCAGTGTCGTTGTTAGAGGCAATTCTCCATGTTATTTCTATACATAAGCAGGAGTAAAATATTATAATATTATTAACCCATTTCCTAAGTATCTTACCTTAGTCAATTATAAATCATCGATACTCACAGATCTTTGCATAACATGCAGGATAATTATTGAATTTTTTGAGAAAAACGAAGAAGCACTCATTTGAGCGACACTGACAATGCAAAATTTAAGTAGAGTGCGAATGCGAGTTTATCCGCTCCCACCAGCCTCATATCATTCTTTTATGGCTTGAACTTGAGGGAGTTTGACCTTGCGTTGCTTTTTTCATATGTACTCTTGCTATTAATGAAACATGAAACATACTATCAATAATCAATGTCGTTGTTAGAGGCAAATATCCATGTTATTTCTATACATAAGCAGGAGTAAGATATTACAATATTATTAAGCCTGTTCCTAAGTATCTTACTTTAGTCAATTATAAATTATCGATACACACAGATTTTTGCATAATATGCAGGATAATCGAATTTTAGAAACGGGACAGTGCTTCGTACCGCTTCCATGGTGGCATGGAGTATTGTTGCGTTTGTCCAAAATAACGTTGCGTTGGTTCTATTTCACTGACGTAATTATACTAGAATCATTATTAAGATCTATTAATTTATTTAAATATCATTGATTATTGTTCACATAAAAGTTAGCCAGTTGGGGTAGGATCATCTATTGCTTCTTTTCTTATTTGGTCTCGAAATACGTATTTAAATGTGCAAAATTTAACGCTACATGTTGCGGGCTATAATACTAGTGAGTTTAATATGCTTTTGAAGTTTTTCTTTGAAGGAACACTAGGTCGAGGTGGTTGGGCCACGCCCATTTCACTTTTCGACGGTGATTTAGTAGGAGTAGGTGATAGTTCAATATCTGTAATTTTACAGACCATCTTTATGAGATTTTGAGCGAAAACCAGATAAATAGGTCCTTGCATATCTTTAGTTAACTGTGTGTACTTTTGATGAATTAGTTACAAGGAACCTAATTTTCTTCACTGAAGGATTTTCACCTACTGGACTTGGGATAGTCACATAGAATAGAGGTTCCACACACCTATAAAACCGTCTATAGAAAACCTATATCTTGAATTGAGGTAAATATTTAACAGTATTTAAACAATGTATTCAGAAATTTAATATCCCTAAAGAAAAAACTTATATTTTTTCTTAAAATATTCTATATGGCTAGATACCAAAGTAGCAAAGTAGTTTTAACAACTTTAATTAAGCTTAAAATGTTATCTCTAATCAAACAGTCTGTAAATTAGAATTTTTCCATTAGATTACTCACTGATTTTACCACTGTAATCAAACTTCTACTTAAAACATAGGTTTTTGAAGCTTTAATTAAACTATAAATATCTTTTAGGGTTAACCTACTAATTATTTACACAAATTATTGTCATTTTGCTATTCGTCCTGTACTGAGCTTCGTTACATTGTTCGGAATGAATGTGTAGCCACATTTTTGGTCACTCCACCAGATTTAATTGTAAAGTATTGGAGAGATTTGTCTTTATAAAATGAAAATCTCATTTTGGGGATTATGAATGTCTTATATTACATATTTTTGATATTATTACAAGATTAAATTAAAGGGTTAGTGGTTTATTAAAGTTTTATCTCGCTGACTGGGGATTGTGTCAATGAACTCTCCCTTCGCTTAAGTAATTAAGATCAAGTAATTAAGTAATTAATAATTTACTGGGGATTTTCTGTTAAATTGCTCTGCTGGCCACAGGTACGGCCAATGAATTGAGGTAGTGACAATTCCCCATGTTATTTTTGTATTTAAGCAAGAATAAGATATTTTAATTTTATTAACCCTTTTTCTAAGTATCTTAGTTTAGTCAATTCTAAAGCATCGATAGACACAGATCTTTGCATAATATACAGGATAATGAATTTTTTGAGAAAAACAAAAACACTAACTTGAGCGACACTGATACTTACAAATTTAAGTAGAGTGCGAATGCGAGTTGATCCGCTCCCACTACTCGCATATCAGGCTTTTGTGGCTTGAACTTGATAAAGTTTGACCTTGTAAGGCTTTCACCTTATATAATTTTGCTATTTATGAAACATTGAAGATTAGACCTCATTTCCTTGAATCTATATATACGGTAATTTAAAGGACAAGATGGCTAAAAAAGCAGATGACCTAGGAATAGCAATTGCGATTTGAAAGTAGCAATAACTGCTTGAGCTTTTATCAAAAATTTGCAGTTTTTCCTATCTCTTGTAGTATAATTTTGTACTCAATTAACTAGTCCTATGGGAACGTTTCACTAGTTTACTAACCAAAATATAGACCCGTAAAGTTAGCTCTAAAATTACATTTTTTCATCCAAAATTTCAAGTGTTACCTCTTTGCTAGTGATTTTTAATGCTTCACATAATTGCAGTAAATTTAGTCCTTTAAGTGTGGAATATTTATAATGCATTTTTTAATCGCTCAAGCTTTAGCAAACGCCATTTTGATTATTTTTCAAGTCTGAAGACCACTTCTAATTAAAAAATGAAGAAGCATTCATAATTCTGAGCAAAGCTCTGAAATTGGACTCAATTGTAAACCTTTTCAGGGCTCGATTTCAAAATCAAATTCTCTCAAATACCAATCAAGCACTAAACTTCTGATGCCAAATATGTATAAGTAAATATGTCAGTAACCAAAAAAGCACTAATGAAATCATAAAGAAGCAGTAATACCCATGAAATTTTTGAAGAAAAAAATAAAACTTTTAGCGCTTACTTCATGGAAGATTTTTCATAAAATTCTTTGTTGTGTTATAATGTTAGTTTCTGAAGTATGCCATTCTTTAAAATTGCAAAACACTATTGTTTTGATTTCCTTGAAGAGTTCACCCACATAAAAAATTATAGTAAAAATACTTACCTGATAATAACACAAGTCATAATAATTGTTCTTCGATTTTGAACGGTTTCCAACAGAAAAATAACTAACCCTTGGTTATAATCTATTTTGATATTGAAATTTATGCTTCCATTAATTCAAAGTACATTTAAATCCAGAATTATTGTTCTTCTAGCTGTGAAAATTTAGTTTACATATCGAACCGGAAAAACTGAAAAATTATCATGATTTAGTCTGAGCTCTATGTGTTTCCGATAATTTCGTTTCGATGCCAGTATGATTAAATAACGTTTTCTAATACGAAGAGGAATGTAATGTAAAATCAAGCCCATTCTTTTCACACTTTCCACATTTCCGCTGTTACGTTTTGCTGTAAATTCATTTCCTCAAACGCGCCATTCTAGCAATGCTTAACCCAAATTGAAATGCAAATGAACTTTTATAAAAGGAAAGAACAATCCCAGAAAGGGTTTAAGTTCTTGTTTATAAAATATATTCAAATGAGAAAATAGGTCAGCCAAGAATCGCTAGGCGTATTAAATACAGTTTTATGTCTTGTCTCGTTAGTTGAATTTAGCAAACAAGATGAAATATGTAATCATATTTTGCTTACATTGTATGATGCACAAAATTGAATGTGATTCGCAATAATTGCAATTTTTAACTCTTGAGCAATACTATGATCGTAGTTGCCATATTGCTTGATGCTTGAAGAGCATACTTTAATTTTGCTATGCTTTTATTAAAATTTTCTGCTTTTATCCTCCATGTCAAATTATGTTTTAAGATTTCAGTTATTTAAAGTTGCTTAAAATACCATAGGACATCTTCTATATTTTGATAGAGGATTATGATTCTTTCAGCCAACACCCACAAATCTATCACTAATAAAATTATAGTTGAATTTAAAACCGATGTGAGTTTTTCAGTTTTGCCAGATATTATACTTCAGCTACAAAACTGGTACTCAAGGTAATTGGTCTTTCATACTGTTACTTTAATTAATATAATCAATAATAGCAATAACAGACCTGGCATCTTTCTCTTTATAGAAAAGCAATATCAGCTTTATTCCATCCTTGCTTTTCCTCTTCTCAGTTCTGATCAAGCCCTGAAAGTGAATCGAAACCTTGGCGTAGTGTATAGCATTAAGTTTTTTATTTGCTTAAACCGTTTAGAGCAAAAGTTATTAAATGAAATATTCAGAAATTCAGCTAAACATCAAGCAATTTTAATATTTTCAATTACGTTATATTCGTTACTATATTAACAGCAGGCAGAACTGAATATATCCACATTTATTGTCAAACAAGAAATGTAGAAATATCCTTGACACCAATGACTGGCATTACTTTATCAAACTGTAAAAAAAGTGTAATGATTTTATTCATTAGGCAATTATCTATGTTAGTGCTTTGAATAAAATTGTTATAAATTATTACACATTGTAAAAAATGTGTCATAAAATTTAGAATAGTTAACTATGTTACGGCTTTCATTAAAACGTGTATGCATTTTCGTATGTATCTTACGTTATTTTCATTGCATTCCTAGGACTATAATGAATCCGTTATGGTCCTAGGATTATAACGGAATCCCAAAACTAAAAAGGACGTTTAAAACGAAGTCATTATGACACGCTAGAAGATAAAATAACTTAAGTTTGAACTTGGTTCTATTATTCACAAATGTCTTCCCTAATTCCCACATCTATAATTTCCCTTGAAAAGTACAAATAACTTTATTTTGCACGTCATCCGATGCCGCATTTCAACTCAAAGCGAACGAAGTGATATCTCAGAGGTAATATTAAAATTAGACGACATGGAAATGGTATGGTGATCCTTGACAGCTGCTGATCTTATAAATTCTATGATGCTTCTCGCGACTTTCAAGTAGATATAACAAATATTTACATATTTATTATAGCATCTCATATGCAGAGTGTCTCTTTTCGAGATTCGAAAGAGAAAATGGGAGACGTGCGATAAGATAAGAGAATATTTGATAGTGTAAGAAATATTTCTCCTTGACATTATAACGTATAGTTTGACCCACCGAAGGAAATATTCAAACTGCTTGTACATCAAATGGAAAAAGGAATTTCAGCAATTTAATCAGTCTATATTTTCAAACCCAACGTATAAATGCTGATAAAGTAAAAATGAATGCACAAAACTGCAGCAATAAAACTTTAGAATTTGATTTATAAACAGAACTGCAGTCAAACGAGACTTTCGTTCACTGCCTTATATTCTTTCTGTCTGAAATTTGCCCAATTAGTCCGTATTTATCAGCTGTTTGGGTTTGGAGAGATCATGTGTTAAAATATACTTATCATTTTCCTTTAAACGAATTTTTAATATTGATTCTGTATTTCAAGACATCTTTTAATTTTTAAGTACTCTTGCATGCTTTCAAATTTACTTATGAATCAAGACGTTGAATTTTATCTGGGATCGTATGGTTTTGCATGGTAAAATTTCGCTTTAACGTCCTAGGCGCACGTAAGTTGCCACTTGTGTTAAAACCTCTAAAAGCTCTTAAATTAGGGTCTATTTTATGATAAAAGGTCCCTTTTTCACTGTTTTTGCCTTTATATGTCAGGACTAGGACCTCTCCTATTATTGAGGAGACGTGTTTGTTGGTATCAGTCGATATCTCTGTCTATTGTTGTGTGCATATATAGCCCACCAACGACGTATGTATCTTATTGCAAATTCCACCCGGAATCTATTTTTATTGTGCTGTAAAATGTCCTTTTACACTTATTGCTCAAGTGTTTATGAGCAATGCCTTTTAAAAAATTGTCGTAAAACTTAATCTTGGATAACTATAATTTATAAATATCGGTATTACCTAAATATTCAGGGATAGATCAAATCCATATTTTAAAATAAAATAAACAAACTAGTTCATATATATATTTTGTTTTTTATTTATTGAAACTATATAGCAGCATGTGGAAAAACCCATACTATCGTTGTTTAGTAGGTATTAATTTCTATCTAAATTTCTTGTAAAGCAGAACCTAGCAGGCGGTCAAAAATCTATTTAGTAAATTCAAATGGCTCGTTTTAAGAAAAATAGACTATATTTTGACTACAAGTGGAGAAACTGATCGATCATTCTGTTTTAGTTATTTCTACTATGCATAAAATAACTTTTACAATGTAGACTGATGCTTTTCGTGTCGATATGCGGCTAGAAACCTAATCTGGTTATGTTGGATGTTGGTTAATCTACTACCGGTTGCCGAGGAGATTATGTATCTTCTGTAGGATCAATCTACGCCCGTAAAAAGACACTTCGGTAAAAATAGGAAAAAGTATATTGACAAAAAGTTAGTGTAAATAGAATTTGCACTCTACCCAATAATTATAATGCGCACGTCTTTTCGTCTGAGGTATATTTAAATTGTTTATAAGTCTTGGTCAATATTTATAATAAAATTTGTATAGATTATATTGGGGCTTATTTGAGGAGCTCGCATGCAAAACCGGATATATCCACTTTTTTCACAAAATCATGTTTTATTGATTTCTGGTTCTAAGTCGTGATATCTACCGACCCATGCTCTCGTTTGTAACAAAAACTGCATATATCCCATTAAAAATCCTCATGAAAGTTCGACTTTTGGAGCAAAATCGGTTATATCCAAATTTTGCAAACAAAAGCGGATATATCCAATATATTCAATCTGTAGGTAGTGCGTTGCAGTTTTTTAGTTCGTTGCTGATCTTGATTGTTTCTTTTGCAAATATTACTTTAACGAACTTGCTTTGTTCATTTAAAGAAAAATAAATTATTTTTTTTGCTCAATGTATGTGATTTTAGTGCAAAACCGGATATATCCAATGTCGATCAGTTGATTAACTCCATTAAATTAAAACTGTGTTTTCAAATTAACCCTATCTTAAAAAAATAGACATATAGGGTGTTTATTTGATCTCCTGAAAAATTTGTAAAAGTGGATATATCCGGTTTTGCACGCGAGCTCCTCATTTAGACTACTACAGGCTATTTAATCGACGCAATTATTTCAGCATCTCGACTTATTTATCGACGGACTAGTTTATCTTGAGTATCATTCAGAAATTAATAAACCTTATATAGTTGACATATTTAACTTTGAAATTAATTTAGTTTAGAACTTTGATAGATTTATTTTATGTTCCACTTTCCTACATGAAAATGATCACCCAGGAAGGTTGTCGCAAGTTTTCTTGCATATTGGTACTGGGACAGAATGTTAGGTTTGGGGGGCTTACCCAGAGTTGCCTTCTCCAGAGGTAGGATTTAAGCGCCCGTTTAGGTTCGGGTTACAGATTAAAAACATCCAGAGGGGACCGCGCCTGTATATGTATACTGGCTGAATGGATTTGGTCTGAGACAGAGTCAACCGGACTGAGAGTCTATTCGAGAAATTATATAAAAAAAATGTGCTGAATGTTGCAAGCTAAAGCTCACCATCGCCCGAAATGTTTATAAATTTTCCTTGCATGATAACACAATATTTTCCAAATTCAGGGCAGAGTGATAATTATTTATTATTTTTATTTATTATACCTACTAGAGAGCCCTGAGAATCGTTAGTCATAATTTTCCGGTCATGTAACGCTTATGAAAAATAATGAAAGATTGTTGCTTGGTTTTGTTGGGAACGGTTTTGAGTTTGATAATATTTCGGTAATATTTAAGTAATCTATAATTATAGCCCCGGTAAGATTTGATCAGTAAATTAGTTTGTCCAGAAGAAACTATGTCCCATTTCTGAAATTAAAATACTTTTATCCTTGATCTGTTGGAAATAGTGTAAAATAAAGCATATAATCCAACCAAAGCCATGTAGTTATAGAGAGCGTAACCGATTCTAAAATTAGATTATTCTCGACCTTGTCCTAACGCCAGTTTTGTGCGAACAATATAATGTTTGTGGTTTTTATACTAGGAGTTTATGAAAATATCAGATATTATCGTAATTATATTCTGTCCAACCTCTCAATAAAATTATAAATTTAATTCGATGATAACTTATTGTTTTAATACTTCCAACTTACTTCATGCAATATTGGAAATAAATAAAATGTGCATTTATTTGCTGATTGGACAGTTATTAAAAATTCCGTCCCTGTATGTGACTTTTTCATTTTCTCTACTTAAAATCATCGAGGTAATTTTAACATTCCTTTTAATGTGTTAAAAAAGTTACAAATTTGATTAAATTGTTTAAATCACGTGACAATTATAAAAATATGAAATCGATGCTTGATTGCTGGGAACGATTGGGAGTTTGTGAATATTAGGTTCAAATTTATATGAATTTGCATAAATAGTTTTGGGTAATTTATAATTATGGTCCCGGCGAAATTTGGTCAGTAACTTTAAATTCGCGTGCGCACTTATTTTTTAAATTAGAATATTCGTATACTAGATCTATTAGAAATAGTATAAAATAAAACACATTCAATTTCAGAGAGCGTAACCACTTTTAACATTAGGATATTTTACTAATACTACTAGCTTGCTTCATATTATATTGGAGCTGCTTAGACCATTATTAAAGTTTTTCAGTCTTCATTTTCCCTCTTTAAACCAGTCGAGGTAATTTCAATATTTTCTATATCGTTATAAATATTTAAATATTCTATTTTGTCTGCTGGTGATAGTTCTTAATGTTTGAGGTAAAGGACCCCGCACGGAACTTCTAGGAATTTGGATCTCGGTGCAATTTGATAATTTTTTGGTATGTTGCAGTACCTAATAAGGTAAAAAAAGTGCATGTTTAAATCGGTTTGTATGACTAGTTTCTGAGATACCTATCAGCTTTTAAAATCCGGAAAAATGCCAAACATGGGTGGTTTCACATTAAAAAAAAAATTGTTCCAATATAGACTAAGATAATTATAAGATGAGGATTCGTTTAGCTAGATGCAGTTTAAACATTTAAGTAAGTAAGAACGCTGCAACGTTCTTACTAGTATACGGGGGCTACTCAAAAATATCGATATTTTAACATTTACGTTTACGATACATATAAGACCACACAATATTGTTTTTACTTCATAACATGATTGTTTGAATCTGTTTAAAATACTCCATTACCATAAACTCGCCTTAACATTTATAGATTTATACAATATATGCTTTTATCTTTATACAGGGTGAGTTTTCGTTCTTTTTTTAAATGCAATTTAATTTATTTTCCTATAATTTCATTTGTTTTTACAAAACGTCTCCGTTAATTCTTCTTCTATCTTGCCTTTGTTTGCCTAATGCCAATAGCTAAAATATACCTGAGTTTTGTTATTTATGTATGACTACTTTAAAAGATATCAATGTCTATCTTCTAACAAAAAAAAGTGCAGTTGATCAAGAATCGTTTACATACGCATTTATTGACTTATTTTTACAAACCTAAATAGACCAATATCTAACTATTTAGATAAAGAAACGACCAAACAAACAAATGCTCAATAACTAATATTATTATTAATAAATAATTGTTAATAAATACATATATATTTAAACAACCTAAACTAGCGCTGTTGGTTATTGTTAAGAGGCCTGTTTTCAGCATCTTTTACGCTTTTCAATAAGGACTGACTTGGATATTTAATATTATTCTGATGACGAGCGTATCCAAGGTACCAAAGTACAGTGCCAACATGGGAGCAACAACCTAGTGTCCTTGCACCACTTTTACATGTACAATAGTATCCTGAAATAAGGTGGCCTTCAGGAGCACTTTGGTTTAAATTGTATAAAATCCAAAGCTGATGCTTGACGGCATTCCTAATTCTAGACGCAATTCTACATCGAAAAAATCCTGGTTCAGAATTTCGTATATCAAGCTCAAATATATTTGCTCCCTCTAATTCAAAGCTATCTTGAATGTAAGAGGGAGCAAGGCCTAATTGATATACGCCCATGATAATGCTCCGTAGGTTTTCCATGGTCATAATTGGAAAATCTGCAAGATGGTTTTCACTTAATCGAACCGATCGGCCTCGAACTTGCTGCAGATTATCGTTAATAATCCTATCTTTTAAATTATTTGCCAAGTTTGCACGGGTCAGCATTATTCGGGCCAACTCTACATTTGTATCTTGCATCAATATTGAATCTCTAAATCTCTACCAGCAATTTTATGGAAATCTCCAATATTAATAATGTGCTGCAATGGTATGAGACCATTTAAAAACTTAAAAAAAAATTGATTTAATGTGGCCGTTACGAGTCTCTGTCGCCCATCTGGTTTTTGTTATCAGGCGGGATAGATTTGCAGCATCAGTTGACAACTGATATTCTCCAGGTTGCATAAAGGCTGGTATACGGCAAGATGTACCAATTTCTTCAAGTACAGGAACTGAGTCTCTATATCCTCGATCACAAATCACGATATGTCCTTCTTGTAGCCAATGACTTAGTTCCAGTTCCAGTTCAACATTTTAACAAGACGCATCATTGTTCGCTCCGTCTGCAAAATACGGCCCTAGAATTTCCAAAATATAACCATTTGGTGCTGTAATTAAAATTGGTTTAACCAAATGAGCTCGTTTATGGACAGAATGTGCTTTTCACAATGTTCTAAAGTTTTTGCATCTGGGCGTAAAACTATAAGTTGCATCTATATTCACGATTGCCCTTGGAATTTCTGGGGAAGGGTTATAGAGTTCATTTGAAAAAGTGTTACGTGATTTTCTATAAAGCCTTCTCTTTTTATAGCGTTAAGACCTATATTTTCAGACACAAATCGGATAAGAACTGATTTTCTTACTAAAGATATTGCAAGACTTACCGATTGCCTTGAGGGATAGTTGAAAATTACTTTTAAAAATTCATCAGGTAAGCCTTGCCTAAGTTTACATAAAAACGTTATTAAATCTTTTTCTGAAATATGGCGTAAATAATCAGCATCTGGTACAGGATCACAATATTGATATAAAACGCGAAATTGTTCTTTTGTAAGGGAAGATATGCAAATAAAATCTTCATCAGAAAAATCCTCAAGATTGCTGCATCTAGGAAGATGATTTTTTATTGTTTGTCGCAAGCTTTGTAATAAAACATCCAATTGACGCCATGAGACGTGGTACGGTCTGTTTATAAACTGTAGCTCTGGAAGAAGTGCGAGCAACAAAGTTCCCTGCTCTGTAAAGTGCCTGTTACAAACTCGAACTATTTCCGGTACATATATGTTTTTTCTACAAAAACGTTTTTAATAAAGTTTATATTTACACGATGGGTATTTTCCGTTCTATTGCATATGGTACAAGACATGTTTGCTATCTGTCTTAAAATGTTTAAACGGGGACAGTTCGGATCTTCATTCAACATTTAGAAAAAAAAATCTGGGGTTACCACCAAGCCCTTCCTTTTATTGAGCAGTACATTTGCAAAATCTACAAGAAATAGATTTCGCCATTTGAATTCTGTCTGGGAAAAGATTTTTGCACAGTTTAGCAGTAGGATCCCAAAATATTCACTGTCTTATTTTAAAAAAGAACCTTATGATAAGTGTTTTTTTAATGAAATAGCAGGAATAACCTGCATGATTTATAGGGCCTAATTTTTATTGAACTTCTCTTTATAAAAATCTCTCCATAGACTCGTCTTAAGAAAAACAACAGTAATGATCAAGCAAAAAAGCGCCTTAATAATTTGTTTAACCAAGTGGAGACAGACACTGAATTCTGCCGTTTAACATGTAAATATCAGAAATCCATCTACACCATTTCAAGTTTACTTACGTCTATTTCCAAAAGCAATCAGTCGACTGCAGTTAAAACACACACGATTTTCTTCTGTGAATGCCAGTGGTGGAAGCTCTAGATTTTCTCTCCTACTTATGGGAATTTGCAGCTTCATTTCAAAACGGTCTTCATGATTTAGTCTCAATAAATCTAGGGTTCATTCAATGTATTGCAGGAATAACACCGAATTCGATTACGGAAAGCCATATTAAAAAAAAAATTAAAAAAACTAAAATGTGTTTATTATTTAAGACAATTGCACGCTGTTACTCTTGCGTTGCTAACATTTGTCAAAGCCATCTTTGACAAATAGGGTGTTTAGTTCCGCGCATCTGCTATTTTACAATACATGTAAAGTGGAGGTAGCGTAAAAGATGCTGAAAATAGGCCCCTTAACTATAACCAACAGCGCTAGTTCAAGTTGTATAAATATATATGTACTTATTAACGATTATTTATTAATAATAATATTAGTTATTGAGCATTTGTTTATTTGGTCGTTTCTTTATCTAAATAGTTATATATTTGTCTATTAAAGTTTGTAAAGGTAATTCAATAAATGCGTATGTAAACGATTCTTGATCAACTGCACTTTTTTTTATTAGAAGATAGACATTGATATCTATCAAAGTAGTCATACATAAATAACCAAACTCAGGTATATTTTAGCTATCGCCATTAGGCAAACACAGGCAAGATAGGAGAAAAATTAACGGAGCCGTTTTGTAAAAACAAATGAAATGTTAGGAAAAAAAAGAACGAAAACTCACCCTGTATAAAAATAAAAGCATATATAGTATAAATCTATAAACGTTAAGGCGAGTTTATGGTTTCTGTAGCCAATGAAGCAGTAGTAGTTTTTACTTTTTGAAATACTTCATTTAAAATGAACATTATCATGACCGTGTTAGTTATTTGGCATTGGTACAATATTCTTAAACTTAAAAAATTCGTATCTCATAAAGAAGACATAACAGGTTCACAAACTTACTTAAGTATTTTAAACATATTCAAACAATCATGTTATGACGTAAAAAAAAATTTGTGGTCTTATATGTATCGTAAACGTAAATGTTAAAACATCGATATTTTTGAGTAGCCCCCGTATGCTAGCTGCAACGTTCTTACTGACGAAATTATTTTTAAACGTTTAAACTGCATCTAGCTAAACGAATCCACATTTTATAATTATCTTAGTCTATATTGGAATCCACTTTTTTTTTAATGTGAAACCACCCATGTTTGTCATTTTTCCGGATTTTAAAAGCTGATATCTCAGAAACTAGTCATACAAACCGATTTAAACTTGCACTTTTTTTTAACCTCATTAGGTACTACAATATAACAAAAAATTATCAAATTCCACCGAGGTCCAAATTACCAGGTTCCGTGCGGGGTCCTTTCTTGATATTTAAATTATTAAATTTTGCACGGAGCGGTCAAGAAAAAATAAACTACTTGACGAGGTGGAAAGTAGAAAAATTTTTGGAAACTTGTTATGAGTCAAGGTAATATATCTCTTTGTTAATTTTAGGCATTGATGATGTTTTGTATATTTTTTTTTTATAATAAAAATGTGCATTTACTTTCTGCTTGGACAGCTGTCCTATTTTACTGTCTTTTATTTCCTCTTCTTAAACTAGTTGAGGTAATATTTCATGTATTGTGTTATATAAGTTACGAATTTGATTAAATTGTTTAAACATCAGAGATTTTAATCAACATCGAGGTCACGTGGCAATTATAAAAAAATTATTAAATTGATTCTTGATTGCTGGGAACGATTTTGAGTTTGTGAATATTTGTGTCACATTTATGTGAATTTGTATACAGAATATTTAGGTAATTTATAATTATAGACCAAGGAACTTTGTGCAGAAACTTTAAATTCGCGCATGCGCTTATTCCTCAAATTAGAATATTCGTATCCTTGATCTATTGGAAACTGTATAAAATAGAACATATTCAATTTCAGAGAGCGTAACCGTTTCTAAAATTAGAATATTTTAGGTCTTGACCTATTGCCAGTTTTGTATTCGCACAAGATCATATTAAAGATTTTTATACTAAGAATTTACGATAATATAATATCTGAAATTCTGTCCAAGTTTTTCATAAAATTGCAAATATAATTCAATAAAAATTCACTAACTTGCTTCATATTATATGGGAAATGCGGTTTAGACCGTTATTAAAGATTCCGTTCTTGGATGGGACGTTTTTCATTTTCCCTCTTTGAACTCATCGAGGTAATTTCAATATTTCTTGTATCGTTATAAATATGCAAATATTCTACTTTGTCTGCTGATAATATTCCTTAATGTTTCAGCTGAATTTCTGGATATTTATGTTAGTAAATTCTGCTCTGAACGGTTTAGGAATAATAAAATATTTGGCGTTGGAAAGTACACAAATCTTTGGAAACAGCTATCCAGCTAGAACAAATTAACTAGACATTTAAACGTTAATTAATATTCCTTTAGATATTTAGAATATTGATACCACACACCTTTTCCTTCCAGAAGCAAAAGCTGACATACAGGGCCCTTCAGAAAAGTACCTTAAACCAGGCAGCGGCTTGCGGCTACAGTGCACGGTCCTGCAAAGTACAGAGCCACCATCGTACGTATTTTGGTAAGTTTTCAATTGCTATCTGTGGAATAATCATTACCATGCATCGAAAATCGCCCTTTTGGATCATAATATTTCTTGACTGGATACTATTTATGAACACAATTATTATTAACCTTTAAATCCTTAGGGTCGATTGGCTAGTTTACGTGTGGCTATAACAGTAAAACAATCGCTTTTGCTGTTGCCGCTTTAGTCCAATTTGTTCTCTCAACTGTCTTGACTAATCATTCTGTTCGACTATACTTCTTCCAACCAATTAATTATCTGCCACTCTTCTGCAGACCATTACTCATACATTATTGCTAATTATCTTAGTCTGCTTGTATAAAGTTTGGGTTAGTTTGGAGGAGATGAATTTAATTGCGCGAAGCATACATTAGTTCCGTCAATAGTTAGTTTGAGCTAGATTGGACCAGTTTGAAGGAGCTAAATTGTTTATTGCGCACGCTATAGGTTAGTTTGGGCTAGTTTTGCCTAGTTTTTGTTAGTTCAAAGGAGCGCGAAGCGCATTAACTTTAGCACATGACTTCGAAGTAGCTAAGAAAAAACTATATAAAAAATTTTGCTAATGCTTAGTGTGGGCTAGTTTTGAATAATATGGGATAGTTTTGTGTAGTTCGAAGTCAGCAGTGACGCAGTTTCCCTGGAAAATCAGATAAATGTTTAGTGCAAAGAGTAAAGAAAAATTGCCATGCAACTAATTTCCGTTATTCAAGATTTTACAGAATTTACTGGTAAAATCAATACAACGTGTTCAGACAAGCGTCTTGCATATACAGTAAAGATTAATTTTCATGTAACCCATTTCCGCTATTTTAAAGTTAAATTTTTTTTATGATTTAGATATTCAGTATTTTGTACTCTCGATATTTTGCATTTAATATTTCATACTTTCGATAGTTTGTATTATATAGGTATTCTATATTTCCCATATTGGGGTCTCAATGATTTTCATTTGATTTTTGTACTTTAGATACTTTGCATTCAATATTTTTTACTTTCCATATTTTGCAATTTCGGTATTTTGTATTTTCGATTATTTATACTTTCGCATTATTGCGCTTTCGATGTTTTACATTTGATATTTCGTACTTTCGAGACTGCATTGAATATTTTCTACTTTCCATATTTTACAATTTCGGTATTTTGTATTTGCTATTTTGTACTTTCGATTATTTACACTTTTGCATTATTGCCCTTTTGAATATTTTACATTCGGTATTTTATACTTTTGATAGTTTGTATTATATATCTTATACTTTCGATATTGGGGTCTCAATGTTTTTCACATGGTATATTGCACTTTAGATACTTTTGCATTCAATATTTTTTACTTTCACGATTTTGCACTTTCGGTATTTTGTATTCGCTATTTTGTACTTTCGATATTTTACACTTTTGCATTATTGCGCTTTCGACGTTTTGCATTCGATATTTCGTACTTTCGAGACCTTCCAATCAATATTTTTATTTCTTTCCATATTTTACACTTTCGGTATTTTGTATTCGTTATTTTGTACTTTCGATATTTTATACTTTCGCAATAATTGCCCTTTTGAATAATTTGCATTCGATATTTTATACTTTCGATAGTTTGTATTATATATTTTATACTTTCGATATTGGGGTCTCAATGTTTTTCATTTGATATTTTGTACTTTAGATACTTTGCATTCAATATTTTTTAGTTTCATATTTTGCACTTTCGGTATTTTGTATTCGCTATTTTATACTTACGATATTTTAAATTTTCACATTATTGCGCTTTCGATGTTTTACATTCGATATTTCATACTTTCGACAATTTCCATTCAATATTTTTTACTTTCCATATTTTACACTTTCGATATTTTGTATTCGCTATTTTGTACATTCGATATTTTATATGTTCCCATTATTGCTCTTTTGAATATTTTGTATTCAATATTTTTTTCTTTCGATAGTTTGTATTATTTATTTTATACTGTCGATATTGGGCTCAATGTTTTTCATTTGATATTTTGTAATTTAGATACTTTGCGTTCAATATTTTTTACTTTCCATATTTTGCCCTTTCGATATTTTGTATTCGCTATTTTATACTTTCGATATTTTAAACTTTCACTTTTGTGCGCTTTCAATGTTTTACGTTCGATATATCGTACCTTCGAGAGATTGCATTAAAAATTTTTTACATTCCATATTTTACACTTTCGGTATTTTGTAATTTCGATATTTTATAATTTCACATTATTGCTGTTTTGAATATTTTGCATTCGATATTTAATACTTTCGATAGTCTGTATTATATATTTTATACTTTCGATATTGAAGTCTCAATGTTTTTCATTTGATATTTTGTACTTTAGATACTTTGCATTCCATATTTTTTTCTTTCTATATTTTGCACTTTCGGTATTTTTGAATATTTTGCATTCGATATTTTATACTTTCGATAGTCTGTATTATATATTTTATACTTTCGATATTGAGGTCTCAATGTTTTTCATTTGATATTTTGTACTTTAGATACTTTGCATTCCATATTTTTTTCTTTCTATATTTTGCAATTTCGGTATTTCGGTATTTCGTATTCTCTATTTTGTATATTTTATTCTTTTGCATTATTGCGCCTTCGATGTTATACATTCGATACTTCGTATCTTTGAGACTTTGCATTCAATATTTTTTACTTTCCATATTTTACACTTTCGGTATTTTATATCTACTATTTTGTACTTTCGATATTTACATTCGCATTATTGCTCTTTTGAATAATTTGCAATCGATATTTTCTACTTTCGATAGTTTGTATTATATATTTTATACTTTCGATATTGAGGTCTCAACGTTTTTCATTTCATATTTTGTACTTTAGATACTTTGCATTCAATATTTTTTACTTTAATATTTTGCACTTTCGGTATTTTTCATTCGCTATTTTATACTTACGATATTTTAAACTTTCACATTATTGCGCTTTCGATGTTTTACATTAGATTTTTCGTACTTTCGACACTTTCCATTCAATATTTTTTACTTTCCATATTTTACACTTTCGGTATTTTGTATTCGCTATTTTGTACTTTCGATATTTTATATGTTCGCATTATTGCTCTTTTGAATATTTTGTATTCAATATTTTTTTCTTTCGATAGTTTGTATTTTTTATTTTATACTTTCGATATTGGGGTCTGAATGTTTTTCATTTCATATTTTGTAATTTAGATGCTTCACATTTAATTTTTTATTTTTCATATTTTGCACTTTCAATATTTTGTATTCGCTATTTTATACTTTCAATATTTTAAATCTTCACATTATTGCGTTTTCGATGTTTTACGTTCGATATTTCGTACTTTCGAGACTTTGCATTCAAAATTTTTTACTTTCGATAGTTTGTATTATATATTTTATACTATCGATATTGAAGTCTCAGTGTTTTTCATTTGATATTTTGTACTTTAGATACTGCGCATTCCATATTTCTTTCTTTCCAGATTTTGCACTTTCGGTATTTTGTATTCTCTATTTTGTACTTTCGATATTTTATTCTTTTGCATTATTGCGCCTTCGATGTTTTACATTCGTTATTTCGTACTTTCGAAACTTTACATTCAATATTTTTTACTTTCCATATTTTACACTTTAGGTATTTTGTACCTGCTATTTTGTACTTTCGATATTTACATTCGCATTATTGCTCTTTTGAATAATTTGCAATCGATATTTTATACTTTTGATATTCAATATTTTTACTTTTCATATTTTGCACTTTCGGTATTTTGTATTCGATATTTTGTACTTTTGATATTTTATACTTTCGCATTATTGGGCTTTCGATGTTTTACATTTGATATTTCGTACCTTCGATACTCTGCATTCGATATTTTTTGTTTTAAATTTTCTTAATGTTTTCATTTTTCATCTTATTGTATTTGATATTTTTTATTTCTCGTATTTTGCTTCTCGATCGTTATCTGTCGCTGTTGTCGCTGTTGTCGATATCTTTTGCTTTCGGTATTGTAACATTCGCTCTTATTGTCGCCACTCATTGGAAGAATCAGCATTTCCAATGCCGCTAATAAATATATAATCGAACTTTATTTAGCGGAAATAGGACATTTCAGATATCAATTTTGTTGATGTGTTGAGCGCTTACTAATACCATCTTAAAACTATCACAAGGTTTTACTTAAAATTTTCACAATTGGCACTTAAAATAAGCATGCTCTGTAAGCAAATTTTACTGCCTATTGAAATGCTTGCACACAAGAGCAATTTACTGTTCTACTAACTACACCGACTTTTATCTAATAATGCATAACAACATCTCCTATTCTTCACGATATTTGGTTATGGTGCACGAAATCGAAAAAAATTAAGTTAAATATCATTACTCACTTTCGTTCCAGGTATCACAACAATAGAATGATAAACTACGACGTTGACCGGGGGATTAACGTAACAACAGAACTGAGCGAGAAGAGTAGTACCTTGACAATCACCAACGCTGCGACGCGACATTCGGGGAATTATTCCTGCGTGCCGAGCAATGCGCAGCCAGCTAGCACGTATGTGCATATTTTAAATGGTGAGTATTTTAAATACCATTTTGTGAGCTAAAAAAGGTCTTTTAGGTATTTTAATGGTTTTGTATTGATTCCATGCTGGAAAACCAATATCACAGCCTAGCAACCTCGTTGGCTTGCGTCTTCTATTCCACAAATAAAAGGAATAGATGTAAATATTCTAAAGTAACTATCAGCATCAATACTATCGTTCCTTCATAGAGTAGTAGAATATCCGAATGTACCACTAGAGTTGATTACCATATAAATGATTACACTTCATAAGCCAATATTAAAAATATTTTTATAATACACGCTTCAGGATTGCATTAAGATTGGTAAGAACTATCTAACAAAGTTGAGCTCAAATCACCTCCTTCTCTCTGGTCAGAAATGACCTACAGTAGATCTGGTTTGATTCGGATTATTTAAATGGAAACAAGTTTTAACGTTATTTTAGGCATCAGTCTAATCTAGCCCATAAATCGATAAAAAGTTGAAAATCGTAGTGATTCAATAAAATAATAACCACAAGAACACGAATTTAACTTTAAATACTCAAGTTTTACTGATTCGATTTTTTAAACTGTTACATCCCCGTTCAATTTGTTAATGCTTCACTTGACTTAAGCAAATATTGAAACTTGACAAAATATCGCCTGGGATAAAATTAACGTCCCGCAGGAATTACGAAGGGCTCGCAAATATGATACTGTTTACAATGAAAACATTTTGATATTAAATACATATTTTTCACAGAAAATTAATTAACTGTACCTAATATCGAAAATGGATTCATTATGACAAGATACACAAGTCAATAGCGCCTCTTTGTTTACGTATTGGCCCAAAATCAAATATTTCCATCCCTCCCTATTTTATTAAATGTGTTCCGGATAATTTTGATTTCTTTCCCCTTATTAAACGTAGGTGAATAACTCACGGATAATATTTTAAATATAAATTGGTTTTATGAAAGCTCTTTGAAGGTGGTTCAACGCAAAAGTGGCGAATTATTGATGCTTAACTTACAGCCAGATATATAAGAAGCTCAATTTGCAATAAACATATGCTTAACAGTACCGACTTACAAAGCTGTCTGGCTTTTTAATTATGTTGGCTTTAAGGAAATAATTAAATTTCTCTCTTAGATCTAGTTTTCTTAATAGCCATTTTAAATAATTGTGGTGTTAATAGCGGCCTTAGTGGCTTTAATAACATCTAGAAAAAGTTTCTCGAAATCTTTCTTAAAACATGACTGATTTATTTAAGCAATAATTACTCTCTTCAGCAAATAACCTAAAGTTCTTAAATATCTAGAGCAGCCTAAGAACAAAAAGGTCGGTATTATTTGAAATTAACTCTAGAAGTGGTAGTATATGGTCAAAGTTATTTGAATAGTATTGTCAACGGATAATTGACATATTCCAAATAGTCTTAAAAAGCATTCTCGAGTTTCGTTTCAAATATTATTTCACGCGCTATAAAAACCAGTAAGTCAACGTCAGCAAGCGACGATAATCATTGCCGCAGCGGGCAGCATCGTTTATCAGTTAGTCGTGTCTGATCTACCTCTCACATACAACCAGAGTTCACGTACTTCCTGGTCCGCCGGTAAACCAGCCCGCCCACACACTCAGGGTGCATGTATCTTGTCCGCCAGTAAACCTAGCCCGCCTAAACATATACAGCATGCACGTGTCTGTTCTGCCAGTGAACCGAGCCCATCTACAGACAGAGGTTGCGCGTATCTGGTCCGCCAGTAAACCGAGCCCTTATATCTACACATACAGGATATACGCATTAACCATTATTTACCTTTGAAGAGTAACTCAATTCTCTTCCGTATTATTCAGTAAGCCGAAGACGAGAGGAAAACCTTTTATAGGTAAATACAAGCGTCTCGTAAATTGGCTGCGACATATGGTGAAGGCGACGGGTAATGCCACGTTATGTCGCGTAAATTACGCGTGACATAGAGTGAATGTTGCCATGCCCGAGATCGTAAGTCAAATCATCCTATCCGACCTATAAAGTAACGCAAATAGAAGAAGAAACTAAAAGGCATGAGCAGAAAATGGAAAAGATTTTGACCTGGAACAGTGAATACTGTAATTTCAGAAGAAGCTGATTTTGTATCAATGGAGCTGATAAAACGTGCATCGCGGAGACGATCTAAAATTGCTGAAATATAAGGAATAGGAAACTGTCCTTTTTAGTGATAGCGATGACCTTTCTAAAGTCGATACAAAAGCGATAATCATTGTCTTTCTTGCGCACCAAACATACAGGACTAGACCAGGGACTTTTTGATGTTCTATTACACCTAGACTTAACATTTCATCTATTTCCTTATCAATAATCACCTGCTTAAATGGAGAAACCGGGTAATGACGCTGTTTAATGGGTCATGAAACAGGTTCTACTCCTATTACATACTCAGCCACTTTACAGAAACCAAGACCAGGAGCCATTAAGGAAAATTTCTGCTTTACCAGCGAATCAGGAGGGAATATTTCAGACATAGACAAAGAATCACCATCCACAATACTGCAATGTCAGGTACGATGTCCATGGTAATCCAAAAATCAATACCTAAAATAAGTCTATGAGCCAAATATGAAAGTACCAAAATACCTATTATACGCGTCTTATCCAATAAGGTTACGGGTGTCTGAGAATAACCTATACTGTCTGGCCATTAGCAAAAGTACAAGTGGTCTGATTTTTAATGTGTTTCAAACCTAAGCCCTGCAAAATGTCTAAACCAGGTTGACCAACAATAGTCCGAGAAGCTTCAGAATCTAGTAAGCCTAAAATAGGATGACCTAAAAGAGAAATTTGCAAATATGGGCGCTCATCGCCGTGCGCTTGTGCAAAAGATTTTTATTGGGGAAGTTAATGCCATTGATCGGTGGAGTGCAAATAATCCTAACGACACTCCCGAGTATCGCTTCCCAAAGTGGATCACTTGGGCAATTTCGAGTAGTCACATCTGGAGTACCACAACGATAGCAATGGATCTCTTTGCGGTTAGGGCATTGCCGATTTATTTATATATAAATAGAACTGAATAGGAATTAGAAAAAATAAATATAATAGAAATATTAATATACTACAGGCATAAAGCCATGCAAATTTTGTTCTTATCAAATGCCACTGTGTCAAGAAATTATCTAGTTCCTTTAATTGCGCTTGTGGATTACCAGCCTTTTGTGGATTTCACCGGAAGCTAATTCTGCAAAAAGGAAAAAGGGCAATGGAAACATTGTAAGTAAAAAGAAGAACCAAACACAATGGGGCAAATAAACAAGCAAGTTAATGCCACTAACAAACATAGACAAAATGCAAAAGATGACAATAAGTCAAACAAATACTTATGACTAGCAGTACACGAGCATAAATGATGAGAATATTACGAAGCCAAGCATAAATTAGCTTGGTCAGACATAGTTAAACTAGCGGGTAGGAGAGGATTGAATCTCCAAACTGCCGTTTCGTGAGCATGTATATAAGCATAGCACGTAATTTTCGGCCAAATGCACCATTCGCCATTTTATCAGTGAGCTACTCAAACCCTTACATTTGCACTAATTGCAGGCCCACAGAGATCACGTGAGCATTGCTATGAGAGATATCACGCATAAGATAGAATAGAATATAATAGAATTGAAGGGAGTTGGCGCTGGCACCCGCCTCTGCCACTGTAACATATGTAGGTTTATTGTAGCACTCCGAACCATGTTTAGAGGACCTCATACAATCTGGTCTTCCTAATCAGACCCCACAAATGGTGTACAGGCTCTTCCGTGTACCTTGCTCGTCCGTGTTTGGCCTCTCCCGGCCGCATACATGAGCCTGCAGAGAGCCTCACATTGGTACGACACGTGCTTTGGAGTTTCCTCCTCCTCCTCCTGACAGAGCCTGCAACGGCTATTATCTGCCAGGCCGATATTTTCCACGTGTACGGTTATTCTTCTTGCGACTCCTCTTAAGTAGATCTGCCGTGAATTTTAGGGAGCCGTGTAATTACCCCAGAATTTGTAACCACCAATTTAGAGATTGTTTATCTATCCAGCTTTTAACTTCCTGCTATCCCGCAGTAGAGCTCAGGTCCCAACGTAACCTTATTTGCGCCCCGTTTTGCAAGTTTGTCGGCTTCTTCGTTGCCTTGATGGCCTTCATGTCCCGGCACCCACGCAATGGTGAGCTTATTGTTGACCGTCTAGATCTGATCTTGTGTGCACTAACTACTTCTAGATTGTCGGAGTATATGACTACCCACCTTTTTCTAATGTTCAATTTCTCTACCTCCATGGCGCAGTGTTGAATTGCCGCGACCTCTGCTTGGAACACTGCGGCTTGACTGCTTATGTTTATGGAGATATTTGACCTCAGTCCCTGGACCCCGGCTCCCACTTCTTTACTGGTCTTAGAGCCGTCAGTATACCATGCTTGGTCTGCTTTTATAGGAGGCCCCCTCCCATTCTTCTCTGCCTACAATTGCTACTAAGAAGGGCCTATCCAACCCATAGGAGGGGGTTGTTTCGTCTGATGGCATTTCGAAGAAATACTTGATCTCCTCGCTTTCCTCTAGTTTCCAGCTTGTGGGCCCTTTACATTTAATGATGGGCTTGTTGCCTAGCTTGAGCCGGTATCGTACCATTCTTATGTTCCCCTGTATGAGGATATGTAATGGAGGTAGATTTAGCAGGACTGCCAGTGCTGCAGTTGGGGTTGTTCTCATCGCCCTCGAGACGCACAGACATGCCAGCCTTTGTAAGCCTTCTAGTTGCCTGATTGCACCTGTTTGCGTGGCCTTTATGTCCAAAGCTACTACCCATAGGCTAGCATGGGCCTTTCCACCATTTTGTACAACCAGAGATTCAATTCGGGGCTCAGCCCCTAGTTTCTCCCGCAAAGTCGCCTGCCTAGTGCAATTCTTGCACCTTGCTAAGATGCGGTACCCCAATCATACCTTGGTCAAAAGTGACACCTAGGTAGTTGACTTCCTTGGAAAAGGGAAGTATTATCCCGTTGAGCATTAGCTTTTCCAGATTTTTTAATGCCCTTTACTTTGTGAATGGGACTATTGTGGCTTTCAGCGCATAAGATAGGGACAAAGAGGTAAAGCAACCGTTGTAGAGAAAATGGTTCACATGAAGCATTGGCAGACCAGGAGATGGTCTACATTAAGTCTGGGTTGATCAAATGAAAAATCCATATGATGCCGTAGAAGAGCATATATATGGTAATTAATATAGGACCTCACAGTGGTATAGGGACCAAGAGAAAGCTTTACAGTAGCACAATGACCAAGTACAGGAGGGGGTCTCACAATAGTGATAAAGTACTCCTAAACTAACCTAAAGGGCAGCTGGTTATAGAGCTATTTCATAGGAGCCTAGGTTGCAAATAGCTAGTTACCTCGATGAACGAGCAACGACATATATTTATTTTATCTTTATATACACAAGTATTGAAATTATTTTATTATTAAATTTTAGTCTATATAAAACTCGAGAAAGTCGACATCCATGCAATTTAGTTTACATCTATTTTAAAAAGCTATAACAGCATTGCTGGTATTATTATTTTTCGCAAATTTAACGCAACACATCTTAAGGATGCTAGCTAATAAATTATATAGTAAAATTACTGATAAATTTTAATTTTTTTCCCTTGTAGTGCGTTCTTCAATTACGACTTCAAAGCGTTCTACTTTAATAAATTTTGTAGGAATTCTTTTGGCTTTCGAGTAGAGAACAATGGGAAAATTAAAAAGTTGCATTTGTTTAACGTCGCTATGAAGCTTTTTTATTTCCAACTAATGCCAAAAGGATCTCTTTTAAATTACAAGAACCGTTAGTTAAAGGAATTTTAAAATAGGAAACTGCTCGCTTCCTTCAGTTAATTTAGTAACGTTGTATTAAATTGAAATTAAAATAACATACATTTTCTGGAGCTTTATTCACTTTAGATTTGATAATTAATTTATATTCAAATGTAGCAGTTTTATTGGTGTGAGTACAACGGAATGTACAAGAAATATATGAATAAGTATCACTAAATCTCGACTAATTTGTTCATATTTGACCTGTCGTGATAACTTGGTCGAACGATATATAAAATGTTATATAACTATCCAAACTTATTTTATGTGCAAGTTAAATTAAACTCTAATTTAATTGAGGCGTTTCCAATTAAACTTCCGACAATATATCCCAATTAAAATTAATATCGCGTGTATCTCGAATAAAGGCAAGCAAAAAAAAGTAGCAGCTCATTTCCATGATGAGAGTATTATCAAAGTTCGTTATTAGTATAAAATAATTAACTCCTTGCATTTAAATACAATATATACCCAAACTTTAATGATAATTTTAAAAGATAAGAATTTTGAGATTAGTTTTATGAAACTGTTGCGTAAAGGCAGCTCATCAACTACAATCCGAACATCAAAGAAAAACTTTATATTAATGAATACTAGTTGTAATTTGACTTACACTTCCTTATCTCTCCAGCCATCTAAATAAGTCCCTTATGATTATTAAAAAAAATGGTTTCACGGCAATGGGCTTATCTTGAATACAGGAAAAACGCAGTGCATTATCTTTAGGACTTCTCGAAATAAGAAGGATGTCCCTGATACTATCAAGATAGAAAGTACTGAAATTGTTATTGCAGACTCATGCAAATTTCTGTATATCGATGGAAATTTTAAGTGGGATTGCCATATTGACTCCCTCTGTAAAAGACTAGCAACGGCAGCTACGACATTGGCCGTATGGTTTACCACAGTTCTTTTCTATCTCTATTGAGATATGGTATAATATTTTGAAGCCAAGCGTCAAATATGTCTAGAGTATTTTTAAAAGCTTTAAGAATTTTATTAAATATGGATTACACTCAATCATGTCGTAGTGTATTTAGAACACAAAAACTTTTAACGGCATCCGGAATTTATATGAGTGCATTATGTTTTTCAAAAAACATCCCGAAAATTTCCATCATTTAAAGAGAGACCATGTTTATTGTACAAGAGGTAAATTGTTAGATTATAACTTTCCTAAACATTCATTAACCTTGACAGAAAAGAGTTGTCATTATGCAGCTGTTACCTTTTATAACAAAATTAAAAACTTAAATAATATTTCACAATTTAAAAAATTTCTATTTGATTATTTAAATGGCATTGAACCCTACATCATTCAGGAATACTTGGACTTTAATGATAATGTCAATGGGGGCTCTATATTTTGTGTCTAGATTTATGGTGTTTTATTGTGCAATTTGTTTTTTATTATGTTTTTTATTATTTTATATATATCTTTGACGTATTTCAAACTTTGTAACCTTACAAATTTGTTTTGAAATAAATGCTTATCTATCTATCTATTTATCTATAAAATTATCAACGTGATTAAGGTGACGAATTCTAAAATAATACTTAGAATACATACATATTGATTACTTTAAATAATTAAGATAACTTTATAACGAAATATATGTATTATTTGCTCTTTTATAGAGAATAATAATAATTTTATCTACAATTTTTGTCATTAAATTCCTCTTCATTTTCCATTCTGTCAAGAATGAAACAGATTTTTGGGTCATGGGGGTTTAATTTGAATATTGACAAAATGTCAACATAATGCACACCTAAGGAGATATCGTTTTATATTGGTCACAAGTATACCAATATTTCTCCAATTAATTTCGGTTAAAATCCTGTGACTTACATCCATATCTGATTGGAGAGATGTGGCCATTTCCTTTGACAATATTCTTTTATTTCATTGTACTTTCAAAAGGGTGAAGAAGGTCACACATGTGGCTGCCTTAAATGAAAGAAAAGAATTAATACTAAGCTGATTCCAAGAGCTCTAAATCTAATTTTAGTTCAAGAACATGTATGTTAAAAATGATAAATTAGCCAAAGATTTTTGCATAAGGAATCTCATGATTCCTTAATTTTGTCAAGCCCATACCTTGTGCTTATGTAGTGAATTTTCATTTAAATGCATTCTCTATTTATTTCTTGGGGCAAGTGGACTTGCCTAAATTCCGAAACGATCTATACTTACCTATGTTGGGGTTTGGAACCTTCGGCAACATGCACTAAAACTGAGCTTTATCCACAATACCGAAACAGAATTTTTGTACTCGACGGGCGTTTCGCTAACCATGTTAGCATCATCAGGAGATGATTAAAACTAAAACTAAAATCTACCTAACTCCCTTTTATACTACTGTTTGCTCAATCAAGTGGAACTAAAAAGGACCAATCCTGGAATCCCACTAGTCACACTGGATTAACCAATACAATGGACTATACGGAATAGGCCCTCTATCTCTATTTAAACTGTTCTTACATTTAATAATTTCCATACTTTCATATGCGTCTAATAATCTCCTATCAGTTATATTATGAATTAATTTTCGACGTTTCTTTGGTACTTCAAAACCTTCACCACTTTGTTTTCTAAAGTTTTTAAACGTCCTAGAAGAAATAGGGTTGCTTAAAATTTTAAAGTGTAAAGGAGACTAATAACAAACAAAAAACAAGCCCACAATATGTTATTTTGAGACAATTAATCTTATCTTGTAAAAAATAGAGTAGGATAAAAAAAACACCACTTAAAATGTTATACAGACGAGGAAAGAACCGAACAGGGGACCGGAGCCGGAGTATTTGGGCCAGGAACCAAATTCTCCGAAGCAATGGGAAAACACCCGGACATATTCTAGGCGGAAATTAACGTCATAGAAAGTTGTGCGCAGTTCAATCTCGATAGAAACTATAGGGAGAAAGAGATTGTCATCTCAGATAGTCAAGCAGCCATCAAAGCGCTGAGCTCAACTACAATTAGCTCCAGAATGATTCGGAATGCCTAGATAGGCTAAAGTAACTAAGTAAGAATAACAAAATATCCCTTCAATGGATACCAGGACACGCCGGAATAGAAGGCAACGAAAAAGCTGACCAATTGGCAAAAGTAGAAGCAAACTCCGCTTTAAGGACCAGTACCTTACTGTGGCATAGGGATGCACTCCTACAAGGAAGAATTCAGGAAAGAGGAGCAAACCAAATGGATCAGTCTATGGGAACGCTTTCCAGGGTTAAAGCAATAAAAGGTTATTCTAGGGCCCCCTCACCCAGGGAGATCAAAACATCTTATAACACTGCCGGTTAAGAAGACAGTTGGAGAGAATAAAAATTGAAAACGAGGACATTTGCCGGTTCTGTGAGGAGGGAAACCCCGGAACATCTTCTCACGGGGTGCGAGGCCGTCGCGAACAGGCGAATGGCCTGCTTCGGGTGCTGCCTCGTCGAACAGGATGAACTTTCTTCCATAGAACCATTTAGACTACTTCCTTTTATTAAAGCACTGAAGCTGGATGAGGTATTCTGATTGAGAATCACATCAACGGAACCACCATGGGAGAGGGACACAATAGACATGTACAGGTCGCAGTGTATTAACAACCCCCTAGATCATTCATTAATCTTATCTTTTAATTACTAGATCATTGTGGAAGTTATTTGTGCACATATTTCATCATAAACTGCCATATTCTTTCGATTGAATTGATTTTATGTAATATAGCATTTATGTTTAAATTCTTTGCGTGACTATGACATTTCGGTAAACGAATTGTCATCTGGACAACTTCTTCGCCTTGCGAGCATATCAGAAAGCGCATTTTGAAGCTTGAATGACGCATTCCAAACTGTGTTACCAACCAGAGTTTTATAAATATGTTGATTAGTATTAGATATTACTTTTAATGGTTTCTATCTCGAATTGCGTTATTGCTCGTGGGAACAAGGTGTCCAGAAAATTTGGACTGAATTTTTAGTACTTATCAAATCTGCCTGCCTCGCTAGTCAGTGCAAAAGCCAATTGGGATACACTTTTAAGTGAAATAATAGGGAAATTAATTAAGCATTTTGTGGGCACGGTATTTATTTAAGTAAGATTTGACATATCGAAATCCTGGACATTTGTTCCAAATATTGACGGGAAAGATTCGTGGTGGTGTGAGGTGTGACATGTAGTTCGTAGGGGATTGGCTAATTTAAACTCCACATCCTGTGATGTTTACGCAAAGACTTATTCTCTTCTACATCGATAGAAAATGAACAAAGAAGACTCTTCAAAAGCTAACCATTGTTGCCGTCGCGGTAGTATATTTTAGTGAAATACCTCATTAGTATCTTCTACTGGACCCATTTTTGAGTATCAGATAGCATATTGTGGACTTAACTTTTGGTGTCTGGGCTTAGTCAGTTCCATAACTAGGATTCTCCACTGTCTTCGTCAAAGGCTTTCTCTTGTCCCTCCTGTGGGGCAAGCGTTATAAGCAGATAAAGAACATTCACAGGTAAAATATTGATACATTAGTGTTTTATTTCCTCTGTTTGTAAATTTTCCTTGTTTTAAGTTTTAAGCGAAGGCCTCGAATATATTGATGTTTTACAGGTTTTTTTTTTAACTCAAAGAATCCAGTCTTTCTATGACCTAAGAAGTCTCTTCTACTGGTACGTGGTGTAGGCGCGGAAGAGGTTTTTTTGTGTTCATTATTCATGTACGTTTCCTTCTGACAGTTGCCTGAAGAGCTACCCATGAGTTCCAATTGATTAGCCCAGCAGAACGAACCGTAAAGTCAGATAAGCAAATCTATTAATAATTATTATATTTTTGCTGGTTAAGTCAACATGTAAACCTATTTCTGCTTTGTACATATATCTCTCCATTAAATAGGATGAAATTCCTAGTTTCAGACTTGTTTTTTGCCGTTCATGCATAAATGTCCATTACAACAAACAGCAAGTTCGTTGGAGGGCACATTCTTAAAACTAATAATGAAAGTAAATTGCCAAATTTATTTTCGAAATAGCTTGTTTTAGTTAAAATGTAAGTTGCCATTTTTTGTTAAATTCATAACAAAAACTTCATTACGGCTAATAAATTTTGGTCGCGAGCGCCTATTTTGATGTAAAAAGTTCGTGCATATAATCGTTCCAACGCGATTTAGTGCCAAATATATATTTCAAACTAAAAATGACAAAAAAATGCGATCTATGTATATTTTTGGTCTGGAACGTATGCAGCTTTTGGTATCTGTCGAGCTACGTAGCAATTTTTCTTACTATGCTTAGTCTTATGCCAAACATAATTTTTCTTTATTTTGCACTGCAGTGTGATATTTCATATTACTTTTGATATATAAATTCTCTTAGGGACTCCAGCACTATAAGCTTACAACTATTATAGATTTAAATTATGCGAAAATCTACTTGCAATTATAAAATTGAACATAGGTCAAAACTCATTGATAAAGCTAAAGTTTTAATATGAATTGCGGTAAGACTATTTTATAAATACTTAAACAACTACTTATCGAATGTTAATGAACGATTAATTTTATGAACAAGTATGAATTCTATTTCACTTTTAACCACTTTAAATTAAGAAAAATTTCACAGGGATATAACAGAGAAATTTCTATAAATGTCTGGTATTATTATCAACGTGACGAAGGGCGCGAATTATAAAATAATTTGAATATTAACAACTACGAATATTTTGTTGCCTTTTGTTACATCTAATTTGCCATGTAAAGACTGAAGCAATATATTTATTACTTAACGAAATGTCTCTGATATTATTATATACATTTGGGAATCAATAAAGTAAATAATTTTATGATGCATTTCTTAATCTAAACTTGAGACGCAATATCAAACGACGATTTCAAGCTTTCACTGCTAACTTCGAAATCATCCTTCATCTAAGCTTTAGTTGAAAACTGCAAACTTTTCTCGCAGAAATATCCGCCATACCGTATTTTGCACATTCGATCACTTAAATCGATATCGAATCCGTTCGGCTGTGCTCTTCACTGGCACGAAGACTAAGTCTATTAAATTTTCTCCAGAATAACGAAAAATTTCACTCGTATTTTATGTGTGTAAATAATAAATTTCTGTTCCTGCCGTATGAGCTAAAGTTTTGGAGGCTCAATTTCAAAGCTTCTACGTAGAGTTAATTTCGTTTATGAGGAATGTTGCAATGAAACCTGAGTACAGGAATTTTGTAGTAAATTATGTGTGCACTTCTAATAAAGTTTTAGTATGAAGTTAGAGAAATATAGTAACTAAAGTTTCAACTTAGATGGGTTATTTTGCAAATGGATTTGTCACAAAATTACTCAACACTTGCTGTCTTATTTTTCGTTAACTAGCTTGCTATTTGCTACATAAAATTAGCTAGTTACATTTAGATATTTAAGTTTGTCTTAACTATTTGGAGCATTTGTTAAAGGTAATTCACCGCTTAAAATCGAAAATGGTACTGGTTGAAAAGTAACTAAATAAATTTATATATTGATTTTTTAAATATTTCAAAATTTCTAGCCTTGATCACGTTGATAATCTGGCTGAACCTTTATATAGCACGTTCAGATTGAAGAACATTTTGCGAAGTATAAATAATATGTTAATAATATTCGTTAGTAGCTATTTACAGTACTTCCGCCAAAATAATATTCTTAGCGATAAATATCAGAACCTCTGTGGTTTTCAATGATGTTTGCATGAATATTAAATTTAATTATAGAAAGTAAATTCGCAAATATGTTTGCTTTATAATAATTATGAACGTATAGCGGGATGTTTTCCCGGTAGTTTCCGTATATCAATACAAACTGTTTTCAGTGAAACTGTTGTTTAAGTATTATTGTTTTAAGAGATAAAATCGGCAAATAAATTATTTCCCGTTATAAGACTCCTATCAATAGAAACCAATGATTAATATAGTAATAGAGCCTCTCAGAAAACTGAGGTATTTATTTACAAATCTGCAATAATAGTTTAAAAAGTAAATATAAATTTATCTAAAGCACATGAGAAGTTATTATTGGAGTGCAATGGAAGTTTGTAGTAAAAAGGGTAGACATTTTACTTGAAATTTGCAGTTCTTGACAAGATGATTGTTAACATCGTTCGGAACGGCCATAGAGGAATTGAACTGAATTGTTCAAATACCTTTTGTAATTTATTTCAGTAGAGCACAAGACCGTAAAGGTATATTTACTGTTCATTTATTCTTGTTTAGTAGCAATTTTGCCTGTAACCAAAGACCGTGACGCTAATAAATTTCATCGGGCAAAATCTCAAACCTTTCGTGAAAACAAATTACTCCAAATAAACAAGGCGCTCAGTAATCTGCAAAAAATTATTGGTCGGAAACTAGAGCCACTAAAATCGATAGAGCAGAGCTTTTGCTTCCACCTAACTTAAAGTTATTTATTTCAGTTGGTAAAGCTCCAGGCGATTAGTCTTGGGTGACAGAAATTCTCTTTCGTATTTCAGTTTGAAATACGTAGTACGAATGCAAGGCACCTAGAGCAGGCTTTTTTTTGCCGAACAGTTCTAAGTATATTTCATCGTGAAATAGTGAGAAAGTAGTAGGAAAAATATAAGTCAACCTTAAGCCTTTATTGGCAACAGAAATTTATTATTTTTAATTTTAGATTTATAAGACAGCAGCTTTTGCAATCCGCAATAATTTGTCAACTTTATATTATTGCTAAAGGCTACCAGGCTCTTTATAGCCCTAGCTCAACTGCCGAAGAGAAGAAGGGGAGGCGGTTGTTGAATTTAATGAAAAGGCACCACTAACTTCTAGACGGCATAAATTAGAAATCCCCAAGACCTAATTTGGAACTAGTTTTGGCTTAAGTCCGCAGCAAAAAATATAATTAATAAAACCGAGAAATAAATCAATCAATCAAAGCAGAAAAGATCAAAAACGATATAATTATAGAGTCCAAGTAATTCAGTTTAATTATACTTAGTAATTTTTTCCATTTCAAAACATTGGTACTAAAAAGATTGATTCATTTACAAAACGATAGAATAATTGTTCATTCTTTACAAAAGTTTAAAGATTTGACTTCATAAAAATTAAAAATTAAAGAAAAAATAATGCAGGAATACCAACGGTACTCTATGCTGCTTAACTATGTTTAATGAAAGAAAAACCATACTTATACAACTACTCTAAATAATATGTTGCGCCATTTGGAGTAATAACTTAGCATAATAATTATCGAAAAGGGAAGAGATAATTTCCTTATTATCAAAAGTCAAAATTACAAAGAAACTGCTTGATTATAGTCAATGGAAAAAAAACCCAAAACATGATCATGTTCCGTTTACACTTCTTGAGTCTACTAGGATGTAATACCAACTAGTTGCAATTTATTAAAATACCCGTGAAATCAAAAAGGACATAATCTGGCTTGTTATTCAAATAGTTTTATAGACTTGCCTTAAATTAAGGTGCTAATAAACAAACATTTAAATATTAAACACAAAAACTACTGACCTTTTCAGAGAAATTTATCCTACTTAATGTGAAATTATATCTGAATATGAATATGAAAAGAAGGGCTAAGCGCTGACCCTAATGGCGTTAATAATTAGCTAGTAATTAAAATATAGAAATAAAATTTGGTTATCTAGAGTTAACGATTTGTTTAGATGAATTTACCGATCGGGGCTCATGGATAGCTCTCCAGGCAACTCACAGAAAGAAACGTCTGCAAAACCAATACGCACACGGGACTTCTTTGGATGAAGGATTCTTCGGGCAGGAACACAAGAGGCTTCCTCAGTTGAAGAAGGACTCTTCGTGCACAAGAAAGAAACCTGTAAATAATCAACATATTTAAGGTGTTTCCCATAAACCCAAAGCAGGAGACATTTATAGGTAAAGAAATTTAAATACCAAAGGATAAACAATATTTTACCTGTTGAGAATTTTCTTATTCTGCTATAATGCTGAAACCAGCTAAGTTGCCTCACATAGTGTACCAGACAGAATCTTCGCAAGGAAAATTAAAGAAGAATTAGCAACCATTCACGTGAAGTCACAAAATTGCGGTGCATAAAAAGCAGAAGGCGACTCACCTACTATGAAGACAATATACTATAGCAAATAACATTCTAAATATAATGACAATTCGAGGTAGTAAGCGAATAGTATCATCAAAATGGCCAAATCCTCTCATCAATTATTGACATTATTTCTGATATGTAAATCATGAAATGATCGATAAAGAAATGAATGTTACATTAAATAAATTTAACCAAAACCAAAATAATACGGCATTTTATGATGGTAAATATCTGCAACTACATTTCACCATGAAGTAGCAACTACAAAATAAGGCATGGATGTTTATCCAAAATGACAAGCCCCATAGTTTGTAATATATTAAAAGACCACCTAGAGTCCTAGAACAAACCTTAGATTATATTAAAACTATGAAACTCGGAAGATTCTCGGTAGATTAAAATTCGCGATGGATTAATTAATTAAGTATGCTATCTGTAAGAAGAGTAATAAGTTTTTACGAAAATTATTTTCAGAATGTGAATAAAAGCTTGTAATTATATATATTATAATATATAATAGCGATTAGCTAAATTGCTGTCCCAAAATGACATACTGTGAGTTGGTCTTATGGTTGTTTCATTCACCGTTACACCTCAAAGAGCTGTAAATACTGAATAAAAAAGTTAAAAAGTTCAAAAACTAAATACAGAAAGTTTGAAGTACCAACAGAATATTGAAAGACACTTACACAAGCTAATGTAAACAAAAGAAAGAGGGGACAAACCGTCAAGGAATTTGATCAATAAGGTCCACCAAGAAATAAATATAGAGTGCATTAAAATTAGAATCCACTATACTCATGCAAGGTCTGTATTTTATTTCATTTTATATGTATGTTAAGATCATTTAAATAAAAATCTTAAGCCAAGTTGTTGCCATGCAAGTTCTCGAAACAAAATTGGAGTTCAAGCTCCTGAAATTTACTTAATATTATATATAATTATTAATTATAATATTATACATTAATATTTTATATATTTACGTTAGGGCAATTACACGTGTGACCTTCTTCACTCTTTCCGGAAGGCACTAAAAAAAGATATTATCAAAAGAGATAGTCATATCACTTCAACAAAATTTAGGTGGAAATTACAGGATTTTAACCGTAATTAATCGGAAATGTGTCGATACATCATGTAATGTAAATAATATGATAATACCATTCTTATGTGTGTCTTACTTTGAAATTTTTTCAACATTCAAACTAACACCCCCAATGACTCAAAAATCTGTTCCATTCTTGATAGAAAATAGTAGGATAGACTATAAATTAGACATTAATTAGTTATCAAGTATACTCTAATTTCTTGACAGTTACAACGCAGCTGTTATCAGTCTGAGAGGAGTAGGAGTAGGATATGTCGTAACTTTATAAAAATGCTCTCGAAACCCAAACAAACCTGCATAAATGGATTGTTAAGCTCTTCTCAATTTTAAAATCTTTCCCAAATAAGTACTCTTTGAAGGTACTGATCAAGTTATTTAAGTAATCCTCTATAGTACCATTATGTACTTTTTCTCAACCTAGGATCTTGGAAATGCTTGTTAAATAATCTTATATGCCCTTCAGAACTGATTTTTTTAGTGAAAATGATGTTGCTTTTTTATCTTTTAGAGTCGAAATGTAAGCGAATTTACTTTCGCAAATAATTCATTAATAAGTAAACCATTGTGTAATTGGTCTGCGTATTTGCGGCATTCGTTAAACATAAATGGTGTTCTTTTATGTCTTAATTCATAAATGAGATGCCAAAGATATTTTGAAACGGCCTCGTCTCGCGATGTATATTCTACCTTCACATTTCACAGAAGTTAGAAATTACTCTTGATTTTAAAGGATGTCGCAGAATATATTTCACCAAATCTATGTTTGTTAGAAATACATTATCTTTCCCAAGTTACTAAGTGTGAATTCAAAGTCGCAGCTTTGATAATTGCGCCTACTCAGAATCTTTTAAAACATGTTAGATGTGTATCACTAATGAAATTAATTTATGTTGTTTTCCTTTTGCCCAACAGTGTTCCAATCATTGTAAGATCATTAATTTAAATTAGAATAGTTTGTTTTTCAGTTATATCCAGTTTTTGCTCTAGAGACTCTGCATATATCAGATATGCATTAATTTTAAAACCTAATAACACGTACCGAATTGTTTAGAGGATGCAGATATAATAATTTCAATTGCTAGAATTATTTTTTTAATTTTTTTATCGGAAACTATTGAAAAAACATAATAGCTATTATAAAACGAAGATATGATATGGTATGAATGTTAGTTTAACAGAAGTGTTGAAATAGCAATTAAATGGCGACTAGCAATTAGATGAATCTTCTGTTTATATAAGCAAAAAGTAAGTATAACTAAAATTTTATCAATTTCAAAGAAGACAAATTATTCTGCATAAAAATTCTATTGCAAATATGTATCAAAAAGTCAACTTGATCAAGGTGGCGAATTTTAAAATATCTAACAAATATACAGCTTAATATAATGTGCTCTACATACATTAATATCCACTTCAAGTTAAGCGCGTTTTGAATTTCTCGCTCTATAAAATCTTTGCATGAAATACTGCTCTAAAAGCTCCTTATCTTCTCGACCCTTTAGTACTAGGCATTACAAATTTGCATACTTTTTTATACTTCGACCTTAAATCGTGGGGGCTCTTCATTTCATCTCGTTTTACTACATAGCCTCATAAAGATAATATTTAATGGATTCATCAAAATTTTAGTAGAATTTTAAATGAAATAATTTATGTTATGTAGTTAGTTTAATAATGGCGAAGAAATTAATATTTAAGATTCACGCATCATGAATAAGAGGTGTCACCAAACGTAATAATCTGCAATGAGATTATCATATTTAATAATAATTATTTATTAGAAAAATTTTCCATCCAGGTTAGACATGGTGGAGGATTCTTTAATGAATAACTATCTTCGGCATGTATCCATCGTAATTATTCTTTGCTTTATTGCTATAGCATTTATGTTTGTTCCAGTTAGGTATTTCGTTATATAATTCAACTACATGGAATAAAACGAATACAATGTTGAAGTGAACCGTCGACTGCAAGCTTGCATATGATTAAATAGTGGTTTATCCTAACGATAACATCCTTTTAAATTATCCAATTATGATAAAGCTGAAGTGTTTAAGTAATACTTTCTATTTCTCTTGTCTCTTTTCTTGTATTAGCTTTTACAAACCCTCTAAACTCAAGGTTGCTCCTATTCGGTAAAATTGGTGCACTTAAATTTTTTATTAGCTGTTTTACTTGTTGATTTGTGTTTGCATCATTTACGTATTTTGTCCCGTTTAGTTTAATATTAGCACATACGTCTTGTGTGGTGTTTTATTTCCTCCCATGTTTGTTAGAAATAAAATTTCATTTTGTTTAGCTTGGAGGTTTATGCTTCAACTTCCACACGCTCAAATTACTTTCGATTCAAGTATAGATTATATTGGGTTACTTACACTGTACTATTCCCAATTTGCTTTTCTTAAGTGATATCTTATAATTCATTACAATTGCTTCTTTTATCATATAACCGTCTATTCTATAACGTTATTTGGTCGCTGCATTCGAGACGAGACAAGTGGTGTTTTTTTAGACAAAATCGAGTTCTGGTTCCAATTTGTTTATACTAAGGCAATCAAACATTTCCAAATCTCATTTGGTTGGAAATTCTTTAAAATAAAAAACTTGATTATGCGTCACCAAGTGACAGTAACAATGATGCCACCAAGCGCGATAATCCCAGTTGTTAAGCCTCTCGAACCATATCAGTAAGTAATTCCGAGTTCACACTGCAAATTAGTACTTATTAGATTTAATATTCATCGTCTCAGATATAAGCATTAAAATTTATTCAATCACAGTTACTTGAGATGGAGCGTCGTTTGTGAACTGCCCATTAAAACAACATAATTTATGTCTCCATTTGCAGAAACGATACGAATGGCCCATACATTTTCGCCGTTGGTCGTTAAGTTTCGCATTGCACGGCTAACAGCCCTCTTAACTTCGAACTTAAATGTTTTCGCTCTTGCAAAGTTAAACTAAGTGTCATAAAATTAGAAAAAACACCATTTTCGTCCATTTGAAATTTAAGACAGTTGAAAAAGTTTTATAGTTTTTGGGATGGATCTTATTAAAATTTACTGGGGTTACTGGAAATTAAAATGGGGTTCATGTATCCATCATTGTGCTTCGATCAGTTAAGTTAACGGTATTTATAGATTTTTTAAAAACATGTGAAAAGGCTTAAAGTTATTCCCATAAAACACGCCTTGTGAAAGAATCGTTTGGATGCAACATGGTCCAAGATTTTTTCTTGAAGATGACAATAAGTAACAAAAGCAGATCTATACACAATCAAATATCTGAAATAGTAAATATTTTGACATTTAATGAGGCACCCTATTAGTAGCCACGTGCTGTATATAAATGTGCCGACTAAACCGTCTTACAAGACGACCATTCGCTGCTAAGGCAACAATGACGCGTAAAGCCGCTGTTCATTATAGCAGCTTTATGTTCCAGCCCCTTGCAATATTGTTTAGGTTCATTCCTGAAACATGAAGTTCAATATTCTCTTTTATAAAGGCAATTTATTTACAAAGACGAAGCGCCAGTACACATCATCACCGCTATCGCAAACTTTGTAAGGCATCATCGAGCATGAAATTAGAGGTGATATGAGTTGTTTTGAACATGCATTATGTATGCATCATGCTTTATCTATAACAAAAATTACACATCGGCAGGCGTGCTATAGAAAATTGATTACGTAATGTCCTGCAATAATTATTGAGCGTGATAGTGGAATAACATTAAAATTACAAGATAGTTATCATATTATAAAGGAAGTAGTTCCCTGTAGACGTGACGTCGGATGCTAATCATCTAATTAAACGAACGAAATACAGGGAATCAGAGCTTTTAAAATTATCAAGGCTTTTTAATTCATGCTTTTTACAACAAAATATTTAAAAAAATTCAAATTCAAAATATGTATTAATGCCGAAAGAATACAATATCTTGTCTCCTTCGTGGGATGAAAATTTTCACGATGAAGCTGAACTACCGATTCACCTTATATTGTTAGACTTTCTGGTGGAGGGTGACTTTGTCGTATATGAATTTCTTGGTGGGACAGAAGTCGAGCGAGTTTTGTCTAACTAGGCCTCATGCAAGGAAAAAAGAATCATACAAACGATGTCATTAAAATTTGATCACGCGGCACAAAAGAGTTCTTGATGAAAACTTTATAGATTCAGACCTGGTTTCAGTAAGAAACGAATGTCATGATCGAAAGCATTTTTTGTAAAAGTTACTGTATCAAAGCAGTGATGTTTTAAAACCGCCTGGTCAGACGCCAGATAGAATTTGGAAATGATGGAGCGCCTCAAATCAAAGGGTATACATTTATTATTATATTTACGTAGTATAAACTTAGGTTAAGCCACAATTCAAATTAAGCAAATAATATTAAGATACTCTCGTCCCCCATCGGTATGTTATAGTTTTTATATTCGTTTTAGTTTTATTTCGTTAATTAAGCAATATTTCTTAAACTGAACAAATTCATTAGCTTCTTCAACGTTTTTCAGCCCCCTTTACATGTGCTTTAAAGAAACATTTTAGAAGAAAAGCGACAATTACGTTTCAAAATCCAGTTAAAGATTTAGATGTAGAATTACGCATCTTCAAGGATTTAGAGCTAGTTCGGTTAATGTTGAGCATCCTCAGGGATATATACAAGGTTTCGACTAATGCCGATTATATGCAAGGATTTAGACAAGGTTTCCACTAATGGGGAACTTCTTCAAAGATTCAGACCTGCTTTTCGCTAGCGCTGGTCATCTTCAGGGATTCATATTAAATTTATCAACCAGAAATTTAGATAATGCTTCGGGCATTGCTAATCACCTTCAAAGATTTAGACCTATTTTCTGCTAATGCTTATTATCTTCATGGAGTTACACAAAGCTTTAACCAAAGAGGAATATATTCAAGGATGTAGATCTGGTTTTGAATGATGATCGACTACAGGGATTTAAGTAATGAGATACATCTTTACGGATTTAGATCGGCTAATGCCAATAATCTTCATTGATTTAGATATAGTTTCGACTAATGAGAAATATCTACAAGGATTTAGGGCAAGTTTCGACTAACGCTAATCATGGATTTACACCTGTTTTTTCCTCATAATGTACATTTTCAAGAATTTAGACAAGGTTTTGAATTATGAAGAACTTTTTCAATTATTTTGACCTGTTCTTGGCTAATGCTGATCAGTTTCATTGACTTAGATAAGGTTTCGACTAATAATGATTATCCTGAGGGATTTAGAAACGGTTTCTACAAATGAGGAACGCCTTCAAAGATTCAGACCTGTTTTCGGCTAATTCTGGTCTACTTCAAAGATTTAAAATGCATTTGGATAAAGCTGATCATATTCAAAAATTTAGATAAGGCTTTGGGCCTTTCTGATCACTCTCAAAGATTTTGACCTGCTTTCTACTAGTGCAGACTTCATAAGATTACACAAAGTTTCAACCAAAGAGGAATACATTCAAGGATTCAGATTTGGTTTCGACTAATGTTGATCATTTATTGGGATGGTAGATAAGAGTAATGATAACCGACTTCAAGGATTGAGGCTAATGGGATACATCTTCATGGATTTAGATCTGGTTTCGGCTAATGGCAATCATCTTCATTGATTTAGATATAGTTTCGACTAATGAGAAATATCTTCAAGGATTTATGGCAAGCTTCGACTAACGCTGATCATTTCATGGATTTAGAACTGGTAGTTTTCTTATAATGAACATCTTCAAGAATTTAGACAAGGTTGCGAATTATGAAGAACATCTTCAAGCATTCTGACCTGTTCTCGGCTGGTGCTGATGAGTTTCATGGATTAGATAAGGTTTCGACTTAGAATAATTTTCTGAAGGGTTTTGAAATGGTTTCGACTAATGAGGAATGTCTTCAAAGATTCAAACATGTTTTCGGTTAATGCTAGCCATCTTCAAGGATTCAGACCGAATTTGTCAAATGCTGATCATATTCATAAATTTTGATAAGGTTTCGGGCCTTGCTGATCACCTTCAAAGATTTAGTTTTCTGTAAATGCTTATTATCTTCATGGAGTTACACAAAGCTTCAACCAAAGAGGAACATATTCAAGAATTCAGGTTTGGTTTCGACTAATGTTGATCATATACAGGGATGGTCGACAAGAGTAATGATGATCGACTTCAGGGATTTAAACTAATGAGATACATCTTCACGGATTTAGATCTATTTTCGACTAATGATTGATTTAAACGAAGTTTCGACTAATGAGAAATATCTTCAGGGATTTATGCCCAGTTTCGACTAACGATGATTATTTCATGGATTTAGAACTGTTTTTTTTCTCATATGCACTCTTCAAGAATTTAGACATGGTTTTGACTTATGAGGGACTTCTTCAAGCATTTTGACCTGTTCGTGGCTAATGCTGATCATTGACTTAGATAAGGTTTCAATAAATAATAATTATCCTGAAGGATTTAGAAATGGCTTTGACAAATAAGGAACGTTTTCAAAATTTCAGACCTATTTTCGGCTAATGCTGGTCATCTTCAAGGATTCTAAACGCATTTGGATAGGGCTGACCATGTTCAAATATTTAGATAAGGCTTCGTGCCTTGCTAATCACCTCCATAGATTTAAACCTGTATTTTGGTAATGCTCATCAGATTCATGGAGTTACACAAAGCTCAACCAAACAGGAATATATTCAAGGATTTAGATGTTGATCATTTACAGGATGATAGACAAGAGTAATGAAGATTGTAACAGTAATTAGTTTCGGCTAACGCTAATCATCTTCATTGATTTAGACATAGTTTTGTCTAATTAGAAATATCTTCAAGAATTCAAGCCAAGTTTCGACTAGCGCTGATTATTTTATGGATTTAGAGCTTGTTTTTTTCTTATAATGAACATCTTCAAGTATTTAGATAAGATTTTGACTTATGAAGAATATTTTCAAATATTTTGACCTGTTCTTGGCTAATGCTGATCAGTTTCATTGATTCAGATAAGGTTTCGACTATAATGATTATCTTGAAGGATTTCAAAACGGTTTCGACAAGATTCAGACCTGTTTTTGGCTAATTCTGCTCATCTTCAAGGATTCAAAATGCATTTCAAAAATTTAAATAAGGCTTCTGGCTTTGTTGATCACCTTCAAAGATTTAGACCTGCTTTCTGCTAATGCTCATTGTATAATGAGGTTACACAAAGTTTCAACAAAATAGGAATATATTCTAGGATCTAGATCCGGTTTCGACTAATGTTGATCATTTACAGGGATAGTAGACAAGGGTAATGATGATCGACTTCAGGGATTTAGTGTAATGATATTCATATTCATGTAGTTAAATCTGATTTTGGCTAATGCTAATCACCTTCTTTAATTTATACATGGTTTCGACTAATGAGGAATAACTTCAAGGATCTAGATCAAGTTTCAGCTAGTGCTGAACATGTTTATAGATTTAGAATTGGTTTTCTTTTTATAATGAACATCTTCAAGAATTTAGATAAGGTTTCGGCTTATGAAGATAATTTTCAAGCATTTCGACCTAGTTTTTGGCTAATGTTGATCAGTTTGAATGATATAGATATGGTTCCGGCTAATAATGTTGGTTATCTTCAGTGATTTTGATCATGCGGTCACATTAAATTTTAAAAAATATTTTCCAATATAATTTTTGGTCGAATATAATGTAACGGTCTCAGAAATATAGGCGGTCGCCATCCTCAACCTATAGGCGGTCGCCACCCTAAACACCCTGTATATATAGTGGTTCAAATATACAGGGTGATTCCTAAGTACTAATAGAAAGTTCAATGTGTATTTGTTGTAATATTTTAAGCAGTAATTTACCAAATGCGTCCTTTTCAAAATACAGGGTGTTGAAAACAATTTAAATAAGTTAAGTAACTTTACAATTCACGAGTATATTAATGATGTTAACACCATGGGTATTGTGTAATATTTTTTGTACGATAATTAAATTCTTAACCCTTCAAAGATGCGTGAGGTAAGTCCTTCTTAATTACCGTTAAGATTCTCTTAAATACCATGAATAAAACCCTCTGAACTCTTGGTCGTAGATAGAGTAGTTTAAAAAAAAAACTATTTTCTACAGTATTTATATATTTTTCACATTTTACATTTATTTTTGAGTAAATAGGAAACTTCGCTCTTAGTGTAACATCAACTTTTCTTCTGCCTCCAGTGTCGCAGTTAGAGGTGCGTTAATTAAGAACTTTTTCGGTATGTATTCGTCATATGTTCTATTACCCTGAATTAATCACTAATCATTTCACAATAATAAGAATATCGAACATACGAAAAAAGTTCGGATTGATGAGCCACTGGTGATAGGAAAACATGTTTTTTACCAAGGATGTAGCTGCTTGATGACTGAAAATAGAATTCATAACATTTAAAGAACATTACAATTACGAACAAAAGATTATTTTAATGGCGTGTTTTCAAATTTTTGTTTCAAACGGATATTTGTTATCCTTATATACCTTAAAAAATCCTACCATGCTGAAGTTATGAACAGTACCTAGGTAACTAATGTATACATCTAGTTACTATGAAAAGGATATTAATACAGAACTTTTGCTGATGTCCATGTAATAGACAGTATATCAACAAACCTCTTCAGTAAACTCTGAAGTTATTTACATGAAAAATGATCCAGTCCTCATTCAAAATATAACTTTGACATATAAATATGCTACTCCACTCCACGCGACACAAAATTAATATTCCAGTAGCGAGTCTGTGGCAACTTTTTAGCTGCAAAAAGCCGAGCTACATTCTTTGCAAACTTTAACGCAGTAAAATGTAAATGTATAAAAAACATAAAATATTTCTCTAGATAAATTTGTCACTTTGTTGGCAAATGTGCAACGCCAAGATAGGAGAGAGAAAATGTGGAATTTACTAGCAAAAACATGATGCATGCTAAGTAGTTTTCCCCTACATTCATGTATACTAAATGGCCCAAGTTTAGCACTTTGTGTAATATTTAATAACTCTGGCAAAATATTAATTTCTTCCCCAACTATAAATATATTTAATTTATGCCTAAACACGTTTTGAATTTAAAATTTTCAAGGATGTGTTTTAACAATTTGTTTGGGCCGCTAGAACTTCATCCAATAAATTTCTCGATTCACAACCTTATTACCTGAGCATTTCTGTAATACATATATAAATACACACAGTGTAATTACTTGATTAATGCATGTAACAACTATTTAAAAAATTGGAATTATTGCCAAAGGCGAAATATAATTATTGAAACTCGATTTATATTCTATTTGTTTCAGTTTAAAATTGTTAATCTGCCATGCCGTTCTATTAATTTGAATGAAAAAATAAATTAACGTTTTGTGCTAGCAGTTTTAACATATAAAATATCGAAATGTAACCGCAAATATCTGACCGATATTTTAAACATATGCATCAGTAAACTTCATTGGCGAAACGACAAAAAAGGGCCTGGCTTCGTGGAAGGGGAATGCCGAAAGTTGCGTATAGATTAAAATGATTAATGTTTTGTACTGTTTTAATATTTCATTCAATATTTAAATATTAGAGCTTTTATTTTATGTGTGATTTATTATATATTTGATTTTGTGGTTAATTCATCTGCATAGGAGGACGCCTTTTGATTTTTTGGGAGGCCCGAACCAAAGGCATATTTAGTTAAGTTGTCAAAATATTCTAGAATTTAGTACTATAGGGTCAGCAATGAGGCAAAATCTTAAGACATAATGACCGGATGATAGGACTAAAGCAGCTACTGCATATGGCGAACCTAGTAAGCTCCTTTATATTTTTTCAAAAGCGATAAGGAATCACTTTGGGTTGTTCTAGCGCTGAAAAGTTCGCGGAATCAGAAAAAAACTGAGAAGACAGTTCAATAGGGAATCGAGGATTAAGTGAAACATGCAGAATATCTGAAAAAACTATTTTTTAAAAAATATTTCAGCAAGTTTAAGGGTCTGCTTATGGGCTATTTGAAGGAAAAAGTCTTCCAATATTTTGATATGAACGTTTAGGTTAAAATATATAGAATTATATATTTAATTGCCTGAAAGCTCACTAAAAACGATTTGAAGCCGGAAAAAGACAGACATTTTTTGAAAACAAGAGACAGTTTATGAAGGATTTAATGGTAAAAAAGCTTAAAATCGTCGTTTGATATTGCGTCAAATCAATTACTGATATTTTTCAAGAGATTTCTTTTAGATATCCCTAGGAATTTAGATTAAGAAGTGTATCATATAATTAATTGCTTCATAGTTGCACACATGCCTACGGACTAAATACTTATCTATGTTCATCTTCAGCGGGAAAAAGTTTGCAATTTACCGCAAATAATGGTAGCTACAACAGAAAATATATTTGGTGCTAAAATCAATGTAAAATTCATTAAATTAATAACATTTTATGAAATTCACTTACACTATTTTGACGTCCATATATTTAATGTAATTTAGATTGATATATAGCTGAAACTGTTTTCAACTTCAATAACCATTCCAAATATTATCGTTCCGGTTTGTACATCTATCACGATTAATTTCCAAAAAAGCCGGAAGCAAAACATATGATTTGGAAATAATTAAGTTTTGTAATCACTTTTCCTCGAACATTCTCAATTTATTCTATGAAATTGTACTTATTACGAGAACAATGTTGTTTGATCGTAAATGAGCACATTTGCAGCCACGTATTGATTTTGTGCCTGAGGGAGGGAACTTATTCAACGAAATGAAGACCTCGGCTGAAGTGACATTTAACCCAAAATCATGATATTGTGGTCAAAAACTTGTTAAATGCCATCCTTTTCCCTGGTAATGTTAACTTCGGCGATTTAATCAGAGATGGTGCCGCTGTCGAAGTGCGTAAAATACATTAAATCACGTTGCTTGATATGTGTCAAAGCAATATGGCCGCTATACTTAACAGATGTTTATTGTTGTGGGCATAAGAGTGCAAAATAGAATCTGACTATTTAAATAGTGACTCTGTAGCTGATCGAGACTACGAACCTAGTGACAGTGAGTCTGTGGAAGAGGCAGAAGATAACACAATCGAGGTTAGTTTTCGCACGTTATTATGAATAGTTCATGTAAGGTATGTTATCTACTACGCTTAACATCTTTTACATGCTTACTTCGATAGTGTTGTACTTAACAAGTTTTACGCAAATACTTTTGTTGCAGAATATTGCTTTATCTTCCAAGGGCAGAAAACGGCTTCGCATAGGAGGTATACAAGGTAAAATTAAGAAACTAATGGATAGTGGGCAGGTGTATGAATCTTACCGCGGAAAAGGTATTGTTCAAAAGGAAACGTCAAGGCAATCCCTGCTCAAGTCGACAAAAGTGTTTCGAAATAGTACCTGATGCAATCAGAAATAAACTATTTATAGGTTTTTGGGGTTTAGTAAATTACGACCTACAAAATTCATATTTATTTGCCTTTGTTAAATCCAATCCGATTAAGAGACGAATAAAGGAAAGAGACATGCGTCGAACCTGTACAATGTCATTGTAGTAAAAGGATACAATACTTCTTATAAGATTTACAAACAAGCAGTTATATCGATCCATGGAATTGGTCGAGTATGATGTGTGAAAAAATGTCACTAACAATATTCAGTTCTTCTTATTGATCAGAGAGGGAAACACCAACAACACAAGAAAAATATAGTGAGGCTGATCTTAAAAATATAAAAGAATTCATAGAGTTATGCCCAAAATACGAGAGCCACTACAACAGTAGGCGTAGTAAGAATCCAGACAAGCTATACATGAGTCCTGAGTATAATATCTTTATCCTTTTTGAAGAATTTGCAACGAACCGCACTGGAGAAGGGAAAACTCCAGTATATTGTGATAAATTTAGAAGAATATTTTCTGAAGAGTTTAATTCTTCCTTTAAAGGTCCAAGATACCTGCGCTAAGTGTGATGAAAATGCAATCAAATCGCGGCAAAGAAATCAGGAAACCAAGCGCTGCTAAAAGAATTGGATGTTTCCAAGGATATGAACCTCAGAAAGACTGAAGCAGCAAAAATTATTTTCAAAAAGCTATCAAAGAGTCTAAGACAAATCCAAATATCCACGTTATTACATTCGATTTGCAGCAGGCATTTGCCGACTCCAGAATAAATAACGGGGACAAGTTTTTATAAGAAAAAGTTGTGGTGTTGTGTGACCTATGAAACGAGTCTGTGGCAAAGAGAGGCTCTGACGGAATTACAAGTTGTTTGTTAAAATATTTTAAAACGTTTGACATTAGGGATGAAATCTTATATGCCATTTCTGACAACTGTGGCGGACAAAACAAGAACTTGATCATTGTGGCGCTATGGTTCCGTCTTATGGCCCAAATTCATGTATTTCCTGAAGTCGGACATACAATGCTGCCTAGTGATCGTGATTTTGCAGGTGTTGACAAGGCAGTAAAAAAACAGACGGTAGTCTGTTAGGTCTCGTAAAGCCTGGGAACAAATTCTAAAAACAGCTCAGATAGAAAGACTTTTTCAAATTACTGTAATGACAAAGGAAGATTTATTTTTGTTGGCATTAACACAAACCTACTCTGGTTTGCCTACAAGCTTTTCTTTGAAGAAACGAGACAGACCTAGTGTTGTTCAGGAGATACTATTAGCAGATGTGCCACAAAACATCATGAAGATCTTCCAATTGAGGAGAGTAAACTAAACCACGTTATGTCCTCTTTACAGAACCTGTGCGCTGTGGAGCATGCATTTTATTATTTCACTCAAATCAAAAAACAATTTGAAAGATAGGCAATTTGATAATACTGATTAGAAAATGTTTGTTTTTTTTTGAAAAAGCTTTTCCATTCCGTTTTTTAGTGCTATACTTTCATTCATTCATGCTTCTAGTGCTATGTTCACGGTACTTCTAGTGCTGGGTTGCTCTAGCTTCTCGTGTTTCGTGTGCTATGTTTTCTCTAGTTCACCTAGGCATATTTTTTATGTTATTTTCTAAATCTGTATTTATTTTTTGTGATGTAAAACATGGCATCTTTCGTTATTAATTGTTTTTAAATAAAACATAAATTGTAAATATTATTTCTATTCAAATTATCCCTAAAATTGACAAAATATCAGAATAAACGAAACAAATAGTTATTTTTCATTTCTTTACATTTAGAGAATATTTTCTTCTCAAATTTCTCCATTTCTTCTTTATGTTGCATAACAGGTTTTACAGCCGAGGTCTTCAAATGTAGAAATAAGGCTTAATTTTATTTATTTTATTCGCAAAATACAACATCTCATCGAATTTCAAGATCCATGATTTTAAAAGGTGTGAGTTCCTGATAAGCTAGACACTAAATTATTTCTGTTGACGGAACCATCTTCAAAGCAAATGTATTACTTGATTTCTTTAAGTTAATTAATAGCCAAAAGCTCTGGAGTCTCGTGGAAATCGAACCTAGACTTTCTCGACATGGTCAGCCGGGCTAGCTTTGCTGTCAAAGTTTTGGCGTGGATGGCCCTAAAATGCGGAAAACCGTACATCTATGTATGGAATTTACATCAAGAAATGACATAAATCGCTGGAGTATACAGATCGACAAATTTAACAACATGAAAAAATTAAAAGATACAATGAATCAAACGTATTGTAAAATATCACATTTTAGTGCAATACAACCTAAATTGAAGAGAACTAAAAATATATCACAGTCGCTTGACAGAAACCAATATACAGCCCTGACTCCGGTTTCATGCACGTACTAATAGTAATATTCAAAATTAGATGGGTGGTTTTTCTTAAATAGATTTGTCAAGATGTTATATAAGTTTAGTTCCAAGTTCTGGTACGCCGGTCAATGATCATACCTATTTATTACACGTAATATGCAATTATTGTATTATAGAATTTACCTGGACGTTTAGGATTGAAAATCTAACTATTTGAAGCAGTAGATAAAGGTAAGTCTTTCTTCAAAGAACTATCAAACGTATGAGTCAAAAAATATCTTGCTCCAGATTTCACATGACAAATATATTTAATTTTTATATTGAAATTATTTTAAAATTCGTATCCTTTGTCACGTTGATAATAATACTAGGCATTTATATAATTTTCTATGTTTGTCCTAATCCAAAATGGTTAAAAGTGAATAATAACTAATACTTGCTAATAAAATGAATAGTTCATTAATATTCGATAATATTATGATATGAATAATTTTTGTAGGTATTTTCAAAACTAATATAATAACATTTGCGGGAGCTCGCAAACAACAATGATATTACATATTGAAGACGACATTAAAAAACATCAAGGTGTTACCACTATATTATTTCTTGGTCTATGGAAGCTTTCCAAGAAATATAGCAAACCTATTTGCATGTTATACTATACGAATAAGATACTATTTAGCAAAACAACACATTTGCTTGTGTGCTTGATGAGGAGAAATTTAAAATTATGCTCGTAAAACCCACAGATAATCTACAGGTCATAAATTGTTTTTTTTTCGAACGTATCAATTTTATTGTTCACTAGGGTGGGTAGAAAATTAAAGTACTTCAAATTCAATTTGGGAAAGTTGCACTTAAGCAAAGACAAATAAATATTTTTTATAATTTTTTGATTTTGTGATGTCTAATGTGTAATAATTTTAGAAAGATTGGAAAAGGAAATTTTTTTAATATTGTTATACATTTTATGTATTTTAAACGAAAGGTGCCAATTTCCGATAATTTATTATACAGTGTGTCCCATCGGAAAGTACCACATTTCGTGATCTTTTAACCGAAAAACTAAAAAATATATCAGGTTGCAGTTATTGCAGGATTTCTTCGATATTTTTTAGTTTTTATGGCATTATTGCTAAAATGATAATTTCATTCAAATCAAGTATGACTTTTTTCAAAAGACAATTACCCACTTATCTTAAACGAAACATCATTTATCTGTTACCACCATTGAAAAGCTCGATATTTATGCTTGTCAAAAATGTATACATTGTTGTAATTATTTTCACATTTAGAAGCGGAAATTCAGTTTAAACGCAGCAGTGTTTTTTAGATAACATACGAAAAGCTCTCTAAATTAGTGCAGAAGCCATGAATAATAATTAGATGGCCACTTTATTATGTACGTAAGCTGTTACTTTTGGCTTGGTTTTAATCTGCCAACAAAAATGTTTACTGTAAGAGGGAATATAACTATTTTTAGTAACGTACTTTGAGACCATGTCGATTATTGTTACAAGAAGACGATTTAGGGCAACGTTTAATAAGAATCAACCTTCGAGTAAAACTATTTTGTCTTGAGAGTAGAAATGTGAATAAAAGCTTCAGAGAAACAGATTCGCGGACCGGCAGCAAAGTTTGATTTTTGATGAAGTAGTAGCAGGTCAAGACATTCTAAATGCCAATAATAATCGTATTTCCATCCGCTTCACAATTTTTTATCAGCAAAGTTAATCGTTTAATAAAAATATTAAAATTCAAAACCTATAAGGTACATGATTTTTTTGAATACTAAGCTCATAATGTCAGATGAAGCAATTTTCAATTTAAACGTGCGATTAAATAAACACAATTGCTGCATTTGGGCAGATGGAAATCCACGTGTTTTTATTAAATTTCAAAGAGATTCACCAAATGTAGTAGTCTGGTGTGGCATATCTGCTCATAAAATTTATGGGGCATTTTTCTTCTCTGAAAATTCTGTTCGTGTAGATAATTATACCGACATATTAGATACATTTTTTTTTATCCTCAAATTGATGAAGAAGATCTATTTTATCAGCAAGAAGGCCAGCACATTATTCAATTGTTGTCTAAGGGTCTTTAAATAATAAATTTCCTGGACGATGGGTCGGAAAAGCAGGTCCCATAGAATGGCCGCCTTATTCGCCGGACTTTTAACACTTAACTAATTAAGGCGTTTTTTAAAACACATAA
>MU182451.1:0-34458 GCA_016904865.1 Pissodes strobi | reverse complement strand
ATTTGAATTATAAATTTTCCGGATTTAGACGTATTTCCGTGACATTGGTAAACATTAAATAGTAAGCTTAGCAATTCGAAACGTAAATTGACTCTATTTGCAATTTTTGCTTATTCATCTTACTAGTTAACTTGGACACAAAATCTGGGGAATTTCTATTGTAGATTCGATCTTGGTCGATTTTATAAACAAACAGAGGATGCTCATAGGCACTATAAATTACCATAGGGGCTAGTTCTAAAGTGAATTTGTAAATAAAACAAAAACTTTTAGCATTATATGAATATTTTAATAAGTTATTTCACCTGAAAACAACTTGATGCTCATAAATAAACAAAATATGAATATTAAATCATTGTATGTAGTCAGTGCTACGATATGGACAATATTTTTCGACGCTAGATAACGACCGTGCAGAATATCACAAGAAAAATACCTTTAAAAACTAAAGCATTTCATAAACAAATATAATCCTAACTAAGAATATGATTATAAATGCAATCTTTCAGTTAAATACACTTAAATATTCATTAATGTTTCTGCGGAACCACTCCGTATGAGCTTGGTTAACTGAGATATACAGTAATATACAAGCACTAATAAAAGGATTAATGTTACCTTAATGTTCACAATAAGCTAACATAGGAAATGTCACTTTTAAAAACACTACTAAGTTTCTCCTTAGCTTCTATCTTCTATATACAATGTACTTAAACATCTTGCAAATAAGAATGACTCAAATGGATGTGGTTTGAGATTTGAGAAAGATATGCAATCATATGCATATGGCATGACAGGGATGCTCTTGTGAAGTTGCGGTTCTTCCACACGCCATAAGGCATTCTAAAAACACGCTATGCAGATCGCATAAGTAGACTAAACTCCGTGTAGTGGAAATAGCACTTGTGAGACACTTTATATTATAATAAAGCATAGAGGATATTGGCATGGTGCCAGGGAACACTAAGTACAGCTTATTACTTGTAAGAAAATTAGAGAAAGAACTCCCATGGCCCAGTGCCAACGGGGACGCTTAGTACAGCGTCTTACTTATAAAGATCTTGAAAGAATAAGAATTCTCAACACATGAAACTGCTTGGTATGGCCGACGGCCAACGGGAGCGCGACTTAGCGCTTCTTTCTTGGTTGGGGGTCAAGATGCTACTCAATTGAGAGAATAGGAGTTTTCAACACGTGAAACTACCTGGTATGGCCGACGGCCATGCCAGCGGGAGCGCACCTCCTGTGAGGCTTACTTGTGTGAGGGTTGAGAGACTACTGAATTCTAGAACGTGAGAACTAGATCAACTCGAAGGCGTTATCTCCGCCCCTTCTGGCGGGAGAACCTACGTCACACTGGAAATGGAAAGGGTAAATAATGGAAATACAGAGAAGTTACATAAAACTTAACATCGACGATTGTCTAAAATAAGCTAGTTTTTATAAAATTCGAATATTAAAGATCGGAATTTTAGGGACCCCTAGAATTATAGTTAGGAATTTTAGGTTGGGTGAAGTGGCTATTCTGTAGGAAGCCCTGTGATTCGTCGGATACGTTTCTAGGCCGGTTTGCTTTTATCTTGCAACAAGAGATGGCGCTAGGAATATCTCCGAGGTTTCTTTGATTTCTTTGGAATGCGAACGCAGTGGCGTGGAATGTTAATATATTACAAATTAAATCGTTAGATTTGAAAACATGTTCAAATGGTTTTTAAACAATTTCTACAAAAGATGTTTTTCTCATTTATAGCAAAAAAAAAACATCTTGGCTGAAATAAAATTTAAAAAAGTCAAATGTTTGATTTACTTCGTAATTTATTAAATTTTTTAAGGGCTTTAAGTGAATCTTTAACAATGAAATGGACAAAAATCGCGCTGTTTCATGTAATTTATAGAAAACCTTGTAAAATCTCATTAAAATTTTGAATTTTTCAAATAATCTTTCAAAATATGCAACGAGCACATAAGAACTGATAAGTACTATTTGACAACTAACCCAAACTCACGGAATGACTTTATGCATACCATGTCCCTCCTAAGTCTTAATTAAAAAAAAAGAACGTGTAATCGTATAACACGTTACCGAAATGAAACTTCTGCCTGTAACGAACGTTACATTGAAGCGCGCACTAACGTCTTCGGATAGCGGTCTCTTTTGAACTTGCGTTTCCGATTCCACATGATGCGAGTAAATTATTTTTAGTGGTTTTTGCAGACTTTGTTGGCGGAGCGCGTTATTATTTATTAGGCTAGAATATATAAACATTTTCACTTCATGCAATGACCTCCGTTCGCATCGCTCGCTGCGGGGCGCAACCAACATAAACTAACCTAAACTAACCAAAGGCATGCCAAAGAACTAACTAACCCAAGATATAAAATTAAAAAAAACTTGCAAAGGCTGGGCGTCGAACCCGTTGTTTTTGCATTCTCAACGAGAGCCTGATCACCTCAGCCAGGCTTTGATATCCTTACTTTCCTCAAGAAGTCCTATTACGTGCTGGTATGTCGCGTCGTGTCGTGTGGAATCGGGAACACAAATTCAAAACAGGCTCCTGGCCGAAGACGCTAATGAAGCGTAATCACGGCTTAAGCTGTCCCCACTGCTAACTCGACTAAGTAGCGTTGTATTATTTTGTAACATAGCAACTCGCAACCTATGCGTAAAGAAGTTTCACTTCAAAAATTCATCAATATTCTTATCGAACACCCACTTCTTGTTTTGAATATGGACATAGCTTCACCTTCATCACCTTCATCATAAAAATAAACAAAACTATTAGCGGAGCGTAAGTAAATTCTATTTCTTCTTAACCGTGAACCATTTCCCCCTTAATAATCTAAGACTGACCATTTTCACATTTGCTCAAAATGATTGCGGGCTACCAGTTTCTGTGATTTGTTTAATAAAATATTGCTTCATTCAGATAAAACTATTTTAGATTTGCATTTGTGTCGTTTCTATAAAACCTCCTTATGAGTGTATACTCAGTCACAAATAGAGGTTTTAAATTCTCAACTAACCCAAACAAAGATACCTTTTTATTTCGAAATTTTCTACCCATTAGTATTTCTGACGGAAGTGGTAAAGATGCCTTCGGACTGCTATTGTATTCTAATATATAAAGGAATGTATTGCCACCACTTCACAGTGCTTTCCCTATAAGTGCTTTTATGTATTGGACTTTTTTCCATCATTCCGTTTGGTTTAGGATGATGAAACTAATTAGTGTGCCACTTTGTAATGAATATCTAGCTCAGCTAATTTGTAAAGATAGAGCAAAAGTTAATTAATTTAATTTATTTGAGGGTGTGGGTTAAGTTATTTCCTCTGGTGATTTAAATTTTATTTTAAGGCGCTACTTGCGATAAATCAAAGAAATCAATTTAAAAACAAATTATATATTAACTATATGATTAATTTACAAGTTATGGTACCATGTGCACTGCAGTTATTAATACAATTGAGATCAATATAATTAAAATTAGATTACAAATGCACTCAAACACAATTGTTTACTGAAAATTTAATTTACAAATGTTACTTGAAATACGGTTTATAAATAAGCTTGTTATATGATGAAAATGAAATTAACTTTATTATTGAAGATTAACAAATTAAATTGGTCTTTACAGGCAATTTATTTTAGTTTACCACTTTACCACTCCGTACCTATTTGTCCAACTATCCTATGTCCATGCAACCGTATTGGGACCTTTACTAGAAACCTGCTTCTGCCTATTCCCAAGTTTAGCTGACTTGAGCTGATGTAGGTCTTCAAAAGGGTTGCCTTAGCGTATGGTTTTCCCTCTACAGGTCTGGCACAGCGACGTGGATAATAGAGGTTTACGTCATCCAGCGGTATTTACATGTAAAGAAAAATAATAAACGCCTTAGACCAGTGTATACTGCTAATAAAAATTATACAGAAGAGTATCCTGTGGACCTCAGTTTGACATACAAGAACTTGAAAATTTACTGGTTACAGCAAATATAATCAGAACTTAAATTATAATTTAAAGTTCAGCAAAAATTATAAATAACTATGATTAAATAACACTATGAATAATTACTGTTACTCAAGATATTTCTTTTCTTTACTTAGAGATATGAAATTCAAAAGAAATTATGATCAAAATTAAGAATTTAAAAGACAATTATGAAACTTGTCCAAACAGTGGCTCTCGGCAACTTCAAATAGAAAATCACTAGATTTTAATAAAAAAAAAATAGGAAGAACAAGGTATAACCTCTCTTAAAATAAGTCTAATGACTCCAGATAAGTAATTTCTTTAATTAATCTGTAAATATGGCTCTTGGCTCATAAACAATAATTTGACGTAAATTACGTCTCAATTAATCAAAGATAAAGATAAGATAATAACTATCTCACTTTGAGACAGGAATTTAGATAAACGAAAAAGAAATAATAAACCAGGTAAATTTACACACATGTGCTTAAACCTCTTTAATATGCAAATCAATCCCGGTACATCATTGGTCAAACGTGACACGATAAGTGATAATAATTATAGTTTGATGTTACAAATCAACTGAAAGATTAATGAAATAAGCCTGAAAAACTACGATCAACAATACTACTAAAGAAAATTCAGCGAAATTCTACTCAAGTTCAATTAACTACCTTTTACAGGAACAATTCGCTTTGAGAATCTTCCAGGTAATACTGTTCAATTTAAATGAAAATATGTAAAATCTAAAATGATATGTATGACCACTAGACGATGAAATAATTACGTTCTCTATATATTTGGATTAAACCAGTATCAAATTACACGAATTTGACCGATGAGATACGCAATTATTCACCAAAAAACGGTATTCAAACCCAAAGGTCACCATAAAAAATTCAGATTATTGAAATCGTCAAACACTCGAAAGTGCAATATAAAAATGCTAAATTCCTTACTTTAGTGAAATATGAATAACCGAATTAAAAACAGTTATCAATTCTGTATTTAAAATATGAAAATACTATTGAAAAATATGCAGGATGAATAGAATATTTTAAGATCAAAAAATTATACCACTTACCGCGTCGAACGCTGTACACAAGATGAAATCACCTCTCTTTCAAAATTTGTACGTTCTACCTATTTAAATTCAATGGCTTTTCATTGGGCAATTTAAAACACGTGACAATCGTTGTAAGAAACCCGGCGTCAAACTAAGGAAACATTCAACATACGCTAAATGTGGCAATCTATTGTAGATTACCTATTACACGAGATAAGCCCGTTTCGAACAGATGACACTGCCTATCAATATACTAAACATTGAATACCATTGATAAATAGGTAGAATTAATGGAGCGGAATAGACTAATATTTGATAACATATATTTCACATATATTCCGTTACAATGAGCTGAAATTTATAAATTTAAAAGAGAATTCTTCTTCAAAATTCCTAAATTCAGAAGGGTTGGTTTGAGGTCCTCAATCCGGCATTATTTTAGATGATACTTCATGGTCTGCTTTAGCACCGATGACCCGTCAGTCTGCTGGGAAGAGATTACGCAAGTAATCTCCACAGGAATGGAAGCATAAAACCCAGATTCCATCAAATTAGCGTTAAAAGAAAAGCCCTGGTTCGACAGAAGATGCGAAAGAGCTGTAGGTAGGAAACAGCAAGCCTACAACTACTGCCTTCAAAATCAGACCGCTGAAAATAGCAATTATTTTGTCGAAGCGAGAAACGAATGCAACCGTGGAATCGACGAAACTAAGGACAAACACAATCAATGGATCAGAAATATACTTTTGCAATGCCCCAGTGGCTCCAAGAATTTCTGGTCGGTAGCAAAGGCAGTAAGTAATAACTTTACAAAAACGTTTCTCCCACCTTTGACAGACGAACGTGACATCACGGCGACTACAGCCAAGGAAAATGCAAACATGCATCACACTCTACTTTAGACGTCCCACAAGGCAAGGCTCTCCCCACCATATTGAGCATCAACACTACCATGACAGAAGTAAAGTTTCATCACCGTGATATTCGTAAAATCCTTAAAGTAGTAGATACGCAAAAGGCATCAGGACCAGACGAAATACCTGCCACCGTGTTAAAGAGCTGCGCCAACGAGCTAACACCCGTTATTTCAAGACTTTTTTCTCGGTCTCACCGAAAAGGGATATACCCATCTTCTTAGAAAGTCGCTCGAGTGCAACCTGTTCTAAAAAAGGCACGAAAACCACGCCCTCAAATTATCGCCCAATTGCCTTGCTTTCCATAATCTCCAAAGTCATGGAACGTGTAGTCAATCAGCTACTACTCAAGTACCTCGAGAACAACAGAATAATCAGCGGTAATCAATACGGCTTTCACAAAGAGAGATCGACAGGAGATATATTGGTCTATGTCACTGATATAGAGTAGGGCAATTGAGAACTGCGAAGAGTCTCGAGCGATTGCATTTAGTGTGTGTGCCACTGCCATAAAAAAAAATGGGTTCGAAATACTGTTTTCAAAGCTTTTATAGTAGTCTTCCAAATTTTTGAAGTCAGTTTTCCTATCTCTACGGATTTTGAATGGTAACCTATTATAAATTATTAAAAGCAAAACCTATTCAACGAATACATAGGTATTTCAAAGCTTTTTAAGTATTGCTATGTATTTAGCCTTGAATAGCTAATAAAGGCATCACATTTTTTATGTATTCTTCAATAATCTGTGACATTCTGTGCCAGTACAATGAATTTATTGCTTTGTTTTTACAAGTATCAATACCTTGATGCAGCAGACATAATACATCATCTTTTTTCTTTCAGGAATAGTAAATGACTTTCATAAAATATAAAATTTGTAGCATCACTTGCAGCTTCAGATAAAGCTACTGATGAAAATTGTAGTCCTAAATAGACCCTTAATAAGTGCTTAAATTAATTACTGGCCAAAAAAAAAAGATAGTTTAGACCGACCTAGTACTTTCTGGGTAATTCAAGATGAAGTTCATGTAGAAGATGGACTTATTTATCGTGGTAATGATAAAACAGTTCCTCTTCTGTATGAAGTTCATCTTCACCGGTTCAAATTCTTGATTTTTCCTTTAGCCAGCCATAATTACTTTATTCACCTATTGAGGTTAATTGTTTTTCAAGGGCCGCAATTGGAGCACATGCCAACTGCATGAGTTTCAAATGACTTACATATCGCAATAGCTCTTTCCTTAAAACTATCGTATTTCGGATTAGACAGTTTTTTTGATCTTTAAAATCACAGGTAGAGGATAGTTTCTTCAACTCCAGAATATAGCCATCGAAAATTTCATTATCATCTGGAGATCTCGAGAAAAACTTATACCTTTCAAAAACGACATTCTTCTTTGGCTTAAAATGTCAATTTAGTATCTTTATATATTTATAACTTTTTTTTGTTAAATTTGCAGTGCATGGAATCTTTCAGTTACAGTTTCTACCCCGGTGCTCAATAACATTTTGACATTGTCACCTTTCCTATTAATTTAACCCTTCCTGCCACTTGTACCAAATATCTGATTGATTTGCTTTGCCAAAAAACATGCTCATTCGGCGGTTTGTTGTTCATTATATAGGAACGTTGTATTCAAAACTATATTCAATAAATTTATTACCCTGACACCATGACAAGTATTATTCGACCTTAGACAATAACTTTGAACAATATGAATGAAATCAATAATTAACATCATTATATTATATATCATTATATCACTAAAACGAGAGACTGACTGAGGAAATGGTTTTCCCCGATAAAAGCATATGAAATACAATAACTTCTCCAATCCCCAACCCCACCTTAACCGAATTTTTGCGTCTTATTAATACATTTAGACTTAACTAATTGCATTAAGCCTTAACTTTTTCCTCGCTAGTTAGAGTGGCCTGGACCGAGAATCTGTAGAAATTTAAAGTGGCCGAGTTTGCAATAGCCGTGAAACTCAAGCAAACTTTGCTGCCTATAAGCTTTTATGTCTGTCAATAATTTTGAGCTGTTTATCACTTCACTTAGGATTAAAGAGCTATTAGATTGCTTGCACTTAAGTAAAGAGCATATTGGATTTTCTGGGTGTATTTTAGGATTACCTAGCATATTGTAGAATACTTGAGTTTAAAATATTGGGACAGTAGATGCAGTACGTAATATTGTAGCGGACTCATGGTTTGCATGATGTTAGGAGCATGTTAAGCTCTCTCTTTCTCTATTTTATAGAGTTCTAGAACATGGAATATTATGAACTTTCACATCCTTTCAATTTTTATATAAACAGTTTTAGCTTTGAGCAATCCATACCGCTGTGGTTAATTAACAAATTAATAAAATATATGCTAAATTTTACCCTCTGCTAACTTATAATAGCTATTTATAAGTTGCTAAAGATAAAAGACTCACTTATGCAAAAATTGCTATTAACTGAATTTTGTTCAATTTTTTCTCCAAGTGTGAGAAGTATGAAAAAAACTGAGTGTAAAAATAAGCAAAACATTCAGATTCGTGAACGTGTTCTTCTAATTCATCTGAGTTACCTGAGCTCCTTATCCACAAAAAGAAGGAAAAGAAAATACCTACCAACGTAAACGATACATACCCTTGACCATAACCGAGAATGGCCCACGGAGACTATAAAACTCTTAAAGGTGATTCCAATGTTAATTTTCCAGAAAGTGGAATTTTTATTATCTTATTTACTTTTTAAAATTCGTCCATTGCTGTTATTTTCAGATCACATTATATCACTTAAGTGTGTATGTGTTTATGTTCCGTGACTATTTTTAGATAGCATGAGATATTGATTTAGCACACGGTTTACGTTCAAGAACATCATTTAATAGCGATAGAGAATACATAGGCTTTTAAATTTTCTTTTCAAGCTATTTCAATTTTATGAATAATACACACCTTACCACTATGGAAAGTGCTGAAACTCTACTAAGGCCCATAAACACTTTTCCGTAATTCGACGCACGTATAGATATTACAACGTGGCAATTATTAATCGCGTGATGGCAACCCCGTTTTCGTGTTATCATTTATCTTGTCTACTGTACTTTCAAACAAGATTCGTTATCAGCTTTCTTTTATAAATTTCGCTTTTATTTTAGTTACGTGTCAGCACTGCTTATGATTGAGAATGTTATACTGGAAATAATCTACCAATTATAAGATTAATTGATTTATTACATTAATCAACGCTATTAAGACTGAATTGAGCTTTTTATATAAGGCTATTTTAGCATTCGAAATCCCAAGAACTAAAAACATAAATATAGAATGTCGTTGTGTTAAGTATTCCAAATTAAATGTTTAAATATCCAGTTCGAAGCCACTTTGCTCGCACCTTTTAAATAATAATATTAAATGTGGTTTTAAATGCCTTTTAATTAGAAAACAAATATTCATAAATTAGAAATACTTTAACCAGCCTCAAACGTTGGGCGCTAATTATGTAACTGGATTTGTCAATTGCTCAACAGGTCATCGGATTTAATTTTATTTAAAGGCGTGGGTCTATGTGTCGTCAGTTAGGTGAAGGCGCCAATAAATTTTTAACTGGGATATTATTAATGATCTTTACACATTGAACTCATGGCAGTTAAATTTACAAACATACCCTATATCAAAATATTATTATTAAGGAAAGGTACGTTTGACACTAATTTACCAAAATAAACACCGGCATCCCAATTAAATTATTTATTTAAATATGAAAACTTTCACAAACACTCCAAAGGCAACTAATTCTATCTCAGATAAATTTGAAGTTATGGAATTGCCCATAAACTAATGAGAAAGGTCCCTTATGATGTATTTTAATTATATTATCAGACTATTAATTTAAAGCAGACTAAGATACTAAGTTTTAATCTGTGCCCTATAACATTAATATTGTCCCATTCCTATCTTAAAATAATTCCAATCAAACTTGGAATTTTTAAAGGTCTGACTAATTGCAATCATTCACGAAACACCGCTGAAGTAAATATGTAAATATACAGCCGGTAAATATCTACATGTATAAACGAAGTTATTATTATGCAAAACTAATGTAAATTAATCCCGTGGCAACGATAATGTCAGTAGACTAATAAATGGTCACTCAAGTATACTAAATCAATAAGATAACCTGGGAATAAGACAGAATTATAGCCACTAAGTATCTACGGATAAAACGAAATGAGCTCAGTTCAATTCCGTTATCAAAGCAAAAAATTAAAGTTGCAAAGTGTAGTTATGTGACATAAATTACTGTCATGAGCCTTACAGCCAATTACAGTAAAAATAAATCAATTAACATTAGCAAAATTAATACTCTACTTGAAATGATATCAGGTAGGATAATGAACAAATAAGTATGTCTAATGAAATTTTGAGAACTAGTATATAACCTTCAGATGATTGTCGGTAAGTTCGATAAGCAAACAACGGTAAGTTCAGTCAAAAAGAAAAGAACTATAGATAGTAGATACGATATATGAAAGTAAACGACCTACAGTCGCTTAACAGTGAATTCATAAATCAAAATGGTAAATAATGATATTAGAGATAATAAAAGGACATTAATATAAAAAATAAATCCTACTAATACCTAGTAGTATGCACTGGCGTTTTCTGGGAGGTACGTCTCCACCATGTGGTCGTATCACCTTGACAAAAGGTCTCTGAACGACTTAATGATACCGGAAACTCGCTAGGGCGGCATAGAAAGCTATTGACGGGCGTCAGCCCCAAAGAATGGATATTCTAGCCCACAAAAGGACCCTAGTTAAATGATAAACAATTTTAACCATCTAAAATAGAAACATTCGCGTCCAACATACCTTCAAAAAAAGGAGTCACCACTCTATTTATCACACATCGTTTATAGGCGATATGGCCGATAATTTTAGAAAATACGCACTCTAGCTCATTTGCCAATTAATGCAAAGACACAATCAGGTGATAATTAGCAAAAATAACAACGATAATTTTATATACTGAATCAGGCGGTATTTAGCAAAAAAAAACAAAGATAATTTTATACACTCAAATTGTCTGCTCGCCTTGAGCATTCAGACGAGAAGAATCTGTTAAGTGACGCTCCAAACAGATTCATCGTCCGTCCGAGCGACTCGGAACACCGAAAGTAAGGCGGCGAGGAGTAAGGTAGCGAGAGTATCGACATCACAAATCAACCAGTCAAAGGGAAAAATCGCAGTACTCGATTTTGTAACATTTACAACGTTACAGTACTCAAGTTTTCTTATTATATTTTCAAACCGTGCTCATAGTCTATTAGATGTAATTGTCGTATTTAATCTATTGACCGTATTCGCCGCTGTCGCTATATGTTCCTTTCGCTTTCTCGTTATCGCACCCACACAATTTATCCAGAGACAAGCCACAGTGTGAAGAGAAAGAACAGAATATTTGAGTAAATAATGTAGTTTCATAAAAATAAAAACAACGATATATTGCATTTAATAATTGACGCTCTTAAAAATTGCATCGAAAATTAGTAGTGGATGAATATCAGTTGCTCCATTCCCACCACTCTCTTCCTGTGGCGTTATATGATTTTAAACTAGGCCATGTCTGGAGAAACCATAATATTTAATATTGTTTGGAAACTGACATTAAATTTAGATAAGTTATTCATTCCTTTTAACTTCATCCAGGCATGCTTTGTACGAGCAGTTTTCAAAAATGTATAATACAGAGTCTTGAAGGGTATATCTTATTATAAGTTTAAGTCATATGTAAGGCGCATTATTTGAGACGGACATATCTCAGACACATTCACCATTAGCGCGGGCGTGCCTCAGGGAGCAATACTTTCACCAACTCTGTTCCTTATCTATATTAATGACCTGCTGACCGAAACCATTTATCTTGTTGACGGGTTTGCAGATGACAGTACCCTAGTCTCCCAATTTAGATCAGAAAAACTTTTACCAGCGACTGAGACTTATCACCGCAGACAGGAGCAGATTACAAGAATTAATCAAGACGTGGAGAAAGTTCAAACTTGGGGCGACAGAAATTTGGTTCAGTTCAATGCAGCAAAGATCCAAGCAGCCATGTTTACCAAGAGGACCAATACAGCGGGCCCTGACATCATTATGGCAGGATCGACCATTCCTTCACCCTTGTCAATCGGACTTCTGGGTGTCTCGGTCAACAGCAATATGTCCAGACATGACCACGTTGCTAGCATCGCAAAGTCAGCCTTTCAGAAGCTTGGTGCGTTATTTCGCAACAAAAAACTGTATACACCGCAGCAGTTGATTTTTCTCTACAAAGCGCAAATAAGACCGTGCTTAGAATATTGCTCACACATCTGGGGTGCCGCACCAAAGCACACCCTAAAGCTGCTGGATTACATTCAGAAGAGAGCTATGCGTCAAGTCGGCGACCCGCAGTTGACCCGGAATCTGTATAGCCTGGAACACAGCAGATATGTGGCCGGTATGTCCCTGTTTTACAGATACTTTCACGGCAGATGTTCCCAGGATTTGAACCGCCTCATTCCGCCCCTGGCAACGCGTGTCAGACAGTCACGACAGACGGCAAGAGCGCACCAGTTCGTCGTACAACTGGAAATACCCAGAACATCGCTTTACAAGAACTTCTTTATCTGGCGCTCTGCATCACTGTGGAACTCACTCCCAGGACATCTGTTTCCCCCTAATTACAACCTACAACTATTCAAGAACCGTATCAATCAACATCTTCGCACACACACCACTCGTCGAGCACCATAGGATCTCCTGTTAGTGTGTGTGCCACCACCATAAAAAAAAGACACATGTCAAGTTCGCTTCCTTGCTGAGCTTCTTGCTTTATTTGTTTTTTGTCAATATAATATACAAAATATGAATTTTGTGGATTTCTTGATGTTTATTGTCTTACTTATTGTAATAGTTCTTAAGGTTTAATATGTTTATGGATTTTTAAAAAAATATATATTAGTGTATTTATTTATATATGTGTGTGTATACTCTACTACTCTACTATTGAAGCTTGAACTTTTACTGATTAAGATAAGCTCTGTTTATAATTCGCTATTTTATCTAAATTGTAAGAGGGACTATTTTGGTCACAAAATTTTATCATCTAAATCTCTTCGAATACATTGAATCATTATTGCTCCACACTTTTAAAAGAAAAATTGTGAATCAGGAAATGTTAATACTGAAAACATTATTATATTCTCTTTATTCAAATTAAATGAGTCCCAGATGAAACCCATGGGTATTCCCTTGAAGTATGTATAAAAGTGCCTTATATTTAGTGTACCTATTCGCTATGTTAGTTTATGACTTTTATTGCCAAATGCCTTACTCAGAACAATATAAACGTCATTCACTGGTACTACTTTTCCTATATTATCACGAGGGTTAGCAACGAATACAAAATATTGCGTTTGTGATGCTAACATGTATTTGATTATTACAAGATATTGTCAAAGGAAAAGTCATACATTTCAAATATTCCTAAAAATCAATATCGATTCTCGATTCAATTACTAATTCGCGTGGTACAAAAACGAGTAGGTCGTACCGAGAATGCTTTGTACCTGAAAGTAGGTTAATATCAGCTGTTGCGGCAGCATGCAGCAAAATTAATCAGTTAACCGACTCTGATCAACGTTTAAACATACACAGGGTGCAAGCATCTGGTCCGCTAGTAAACTGAGTCCAACTAACCGGTACATGATGCAATTATCTGCTCCGCCAGTGAACAAAATGAAGATACAGGCGGATAAATAAACAATTAATTCATAAAAATCTACTTGTTTACGTATATTTGTGTAGCTAAGCGATTTAAAACAGTAAACTCAATGCTACCACTCCGCACATGTAATGAAATAAATCTTCCATGGTAAGAGGGACCAGTTTTTCAGCATTAGCACCATTTTGCTCTACTTATCTGGATAATTTATGGCAAAGTAACGTTTCTAATTTATGGCAAAGAAACGTTTCAGCTGTTACAAATGTATGAAGCTTAAACATAAAAACTTTGGCCTAAAAACGCCGAAAGTTTGGGTAAAAAAACAGGGATTCAGTCCTTGAAGCACACCTGACAGATTGGACAGCAGATTTCCTGAGACTCATCCGAAAGATATGACTATACATGATCCAGTTATGGCGCGGCAGAAATCCACAATATTTTAATTTTGATATGCGATTCACTATCAAAAGCTTCTCATATATTGAAAAATTGGGACAGACAATAAAACGAATTTGCTTTAAATCCACACCGAATAATATCTGCAAAGACACGGTCGGTGTTAGATACCTGGCCTAATATCGTAAAGTGAATACCCCCAAAAAGAAAAGTTTTAGGAAACCTATTTTTTAATCAATACACCGCATCTCTAAAATAAAGCCATTTGGTAAAAGCTTTCGAATATTGCTTTACTGATTAACTATAACAGAGCATAACTCACGACTTAAAATTAGAATAAGTATTTTACAGCTTGCTAGCCATAGAAAGTAGCAGATATTACGTCACATCGGTTAATTTCTCTTTGAGGTCACTCTGGTTAATAATTCTTTTCGCGGAGCCAAAAACATCGGAAAACACCAACAAACATGTAAAAGGTTATTTCTACGGCGTGGCACTTGTTAACTTTGACATTTCACATTCTTAATAAGACATATTTTTAGTTAGCTATTTAGACGGCTAGGTCAACTTTTTAGACAATTAAAACAGCTTATTAGACAGCTTTAGACAGATCTGTAGACAGTTATTTATACAGCTAAGTGAGCTTTTTACACAGCTAAGACAATCTTTTAGACAGGTATACGTTGATATTTGTTGTTAAATGCCTAAAATGCTGGCTTATCACAGATGTCAGATGCCAAAGTTGACAATTGCCACGCCCTAAAAGTAACCAAGCCCACGTGGACAAATGTTGATATAAACCGGTATTAAACAGGTTTTTGTTGATTTTTCAATGTTTTCAGCTGCGCGCGCAGAATTGACTATAGTGACGTCGCGTCGAAGGGAACCTAAGCGGCATAATATAATTTGTATACGGGCAATATTTAATTAAATAACTAATAATCTCAATTCATTGTTTCGAAGTTAAAAACTCATTTTTAGAGCTTTGTTTAAAATCTGGCATTAGAATAAGTATTATTGTATAAGATTAACAAAATTGGGATATACCATTTATTTATAACATAGTTTAAAAATGAAGTGTGGCAACACAACAAAGCATTAAGTACATGGCATAAACCACGTTTAGTTAATCATCAAATTTTCTTCATATTGCAAAATCCACCTTAATCCAATGTACTTGAGGATAGTTTGTCGTAACCTTCACATATGTACACCGTCAAGCGTCCAAATTGGATACAAAGTCTTTCCCTTTTTCTCCAATTCCGGAACACGATTTCTGCATAAAAAAATCCCCCCTTTTACAATGCGACTGGGATTTCAAATCTAATTTTCCGTTTTGTTTTCAGGTGAAAATCCCGCGGCCATGCAACACGGCGGACGAGGATTATCTTGGCTTCAGTGCAGCCCATCGTCCTGGTTGCTGATTGTGTTTTCCCTTTTAGTGCTGATGTGCTAGTTTTAGCGAAAAGTAATGGAAATGTTTAACTAAACGAACTGGCCTTGTTTTCGTGTAACGGAAAACGAGATAGAAGACGAAAACTCTACATTAAGAAAAATACTATACTTAAAAACATGCATGAGTGAACATGATAGGGATTGGGACAAATTGTTTGACAATTATAAATATAGCCATTGATGCTCGTCCAAGTGCGTGATAACTATATGGACAACAATAATAATTTAGTACCCAATATCTCATGTTTTCACGATTCGAAAATTATAACTAACAGTCGACCTAATTGCACGTTTAATACGTAATTGGGATTAGCCTAAATCAACAACTTTCAATTAGCGAGTGATGAATAAGAGCATAGTTTAAAAAAATTAACTCTTTTTATTTTCATTGGTTAATTTTCTGTATACAAAATTTTAAGACATTATTTTTTTAGCTAGATTTGACGTCTCAAGTTAATTTTGAGTGATGCATAAAAGACCATTTCTAGTCTTCTGTGATCGCTTAGAAGACGAATTTTCTATAAGAGTGCCCCATTTACTTGAGATAAAATGGTAGAAAGATGCAGTTGGTTTGGGTTATCGCGCTTATTATGGCTCATACGATAATATTTTTTCAGGTAAAAACATACTTTAATCCTTTAAGTAATCAAAAATGTAAAATAATCGGAGAATAGACTACAAGCCTGCATAGTGTACCAGGTACGTGCGCACCGCACGGTTGTCGACAAGTTTTAAACTAAATTATATCCCACTAAGCAAAAACATCGCAATTTCGTTACATATTTGTTTTTACGTTACATTGTTACGTTATAGAAAAAAGATTTTTTACGTCGGCATTTCGAAACTTAATCAGATAATGTCCGCCAACATAACAAAATCGCAGTTACGTTAATAAATAAACGTTTATGTTTCGAAACTGCAACGAATTGGTTTCGTTTATGAGATGTATTCATAACAGACTTTTCAAAATGTTATAATTATGTTACTTATAAAACGTTCTTGTTTTGAAACTGTAACAAACCGGTTTCGTTTTGAAAATGGACTAAATTCAGGCGCAATAACGTTACATTGGTGACGGATTAGCTTCATTCTTTGGAAATGTAATATTTTTGCAAGCCGTTAAACGTAATTATTTCGTACTGTAAATTAGGCATATAACACTTATAGTACCGAGACAGCAAAACTTATATGGATAAATGCGGCTCTAAAATGTCAATTGTGAAACAATTTCTATAGAAATTCTGTGGAAATTTCTATAGAAATTCTGCCAGAATGGACATTTTTAGCCGCCTTGGTCCATTGGTCCATATATTTTTTGCTCTCTTCTTGGGGATATATCTACTATCAAATAAAAAAAATCAATTAAATAGGTAATTTATTAATAAAAAAACCAAGCATTTAATTTTTAAAAACTTAAAAAAAATGTCTGGCAATATATAAATTGTATTATAATGTAATAATGTTACAATAATTAAAATTGCATAGTAACTTTTTTCTTAAATATCCTGAGTTTACCAACACAAAATAAGCAAGGCAGAAAATGACTCATTTAAAAATAATTTTCTTATTTTTTATTAGTTATGAAGAATACGAAATAAAAAAAAATACAGAACTCATACCATTTGACAGGTAAAAAAAGGATTTTGAAAAAAATAATAATTAAGCTTGTGATTTTAATGGACACTTACACATAAGCCAAATTTTATTCTGGAAACAAAAATATTATAAAATCTAGAAATTTAAAGTAACAGCTTATAGATAAAGCTAATTTGGTTTGATAATGCAACTTCGTATAGTTAAATATTGACTGCCGATTTAAACCTTAGACATTGTGATTATACTTACTAATTGTTTTGAAGTGACATCAACCCAAACTACTAAGAAGCTCTTTAAATTCCAAATTGCTGGCAATGGATTCCAAAGGTAATTTTGGCAGTTTGGAAAAGTCAGTTTTGGCAGCTGATTTTTCTAGTACTTCTAATTTTCATAATATCGCCATTGGATACTTTGATATCAACAATATTAGCTACAATCGTTTGGTCCTCTGCTGAATTTCCTGGGGAGTATAATGCGGTAGTTTTCCTCTTGGTTTTCGCATAGAAGTACCACAGTGTTTTAACTGTTCCAGCCTCACCTCTGGTAGTGCCATAATAAGCCGCTCTAGGACCATTTCCTTTTCGCCTTAAATTAGTACTGGAGTTCCCTGCTGCCCTGCACCAAGTTTTTATTATATGATAAAAGCTGGATTGCCACCTTGCTTAGTGGGAAGAAACGATCATGTCCCGTTTACACTTCCCGAGCTCACTAGGACGTTAAGAACTAGAAATATTAGTACACTTCGTTAAAATAGCGGCAACTACCTACTACTCAAGCTTAGCAAGATAAATACCAAAGTGCAAAAAGCTCTTTTACCATGATATGGTAGTTGTAGAAAAACTTTGTTGGCCTTAAGTCCATACGTCTTGTATTTTTTTACACGATATTACAGAGTAAGCCCATAGTTAAATTACTAGTATCTAAAATTTAGTTAAATATACACTTATACAATTAATGCCAGCTAAATTATTGCTTAAATTGCTTTCATGACTTGAGTTTATAGAATGCATTTCGTTAGCTCTGTTTTGTTTATTGAAGTAATAGGATTATTATTAATGAGTTTCCAAATATGCGTTTTAGAAGATGGTGAGGAATATGGCAATGGGATATATAGAGATGCTGTAAATAAATAAAAACACATTTTAAAATGGCATTAAGAAAAAGGCTTAGAAAATGGGCAATTTAAGAAAAAAACGACAAAAGAATTTTGTGTCACTATTTTTGTTAAATGTCATAATTCCTTATAGAAAATTATAAGATTCAACTGAGGCTGTGATATTATCAAATTAAATTAACTCATCAACATTTCACATAAAAGTATAATACCTAATTATATTGTCACTAAAACTGAAACATAAATGTAACATGGAAATAAATAAATAAATAAAATAAGCAGGCGATGAAGTAATTATAAATCTTCAGAGCTAAAACTCATTCTCTTGATAATCTCTAAATCAGGTCATAATGTTGCACAATAAGCTGGTCGAACGGGGAATATCCTATTCTTTATGGCAATTTCAGAGTAGATATTGATCAGTTTTTGTTTTTCTTTTTGTAAGAAAAACTGCTTTATTCAATTGATCAACTGATTGTGCAACAAACCACATGCACACAGCATGTATGGGTAGGTACACATATCCAGGATTAGGCCTTCAGCTAACCTTGTATCTTGCATACAGCATACAGGCTGCTATACACGATGCACGTAATAAACAAAATAATATAAATTATAGAGTAAATTGATTATTTTGTGTTATTTATAAGACTGATATAGCTGAGCTTACACTACTAAAGTTATTATTCTTTCCTCCACCTGATACCTATATAATATATTAGTTAATACTGTTTCTAGTTACCTATTTATTATTGGCATTTGTAAATTAGTATTAAGTATACCTATATTGTACTAATCTAGGTAGGTTACTTACCTTATGATGATACATCTTGTTGAAGAAATATTATTATTAACAGAAAAACAGAAGAAAAGCTCTGAAGAACACGGTACGTTGCAACGACAAGACAAGACAAACAAACAAACCATTTTTTTTAGGGTTATGTTGTTGATGGTGGCGTCGTGGCTAAAGTAACGGCACTGGTATGTTATCGCTAAAAATTATAGAACAACACCGTTGCGTAATTTAGGATACGTTTTAGGGCGTTTTTTATTAGTAGTTTCCATTAACGTAATTATTTCGTTGCAGTAAAATCGTTTCCGGAATGTTCGCAATATTATGTTATTTAACAAAACAAGATATTTCCGTTTTTAAAACTGTAGTACATAACGTATCAAAGAAATTGAAATAACAACATGTCGGCGATGTTAAAAACAAACGTATATTAAAACATGAATATTACATTTCTAACACGTTCCGTTAATAATGTAACAATTACGTAATTAAAATTAACAAGTCTACGATGTTACTTTCTTAAACGTTAAATAAAATCGTTGTTGTTACATCATTGGAATATTTGGAAAAACGTTTTCTAAGTTTCTTTAAATTAACGTTATCAAACGTTACAAAGATGTTTCTTGCTTAGTGGGATCGGAGGCCCCATAGCACGTTGGTATGTGGCTCAGTCTCCCTTATAATAGTGGTGCTCGCTTCGAGTTCGATCCCCGCAAAACGAACGCTTATTTAATTTAATTTTTTTAATTAGGGGCCAGCTTGGGGTTAATAGTGAGTGAAATTATGACAAAAAGTCTTTAAATGTTAATTATTTTTTTAAAAACCTCATATCAGTCCATCAGAAGAGCATTGCAAGAGTGGGAAGTTGAGCTCCCAATCATAAGATAGACAGAAACAGTGCTAAAGTACTGATCCGTAACAGCATAAATAAACGGAGCGTCAACAACCGTCAGCACAGTGAAAGGGTTCCGTCAAGGAGGTGTTCTCCCCCCCCTACTGTGAACACTATTTACTCTGAGTAGAGCTGGATTTATCGCTCTAGGCTACGCAGACGACCTAGTAGTAATACTAAAGGGCAAACATGAAGGCGTAATTTCAAACCGCATGCAAAATACCCTAAACATCATCAAGAATTGGAGCGGAGGGGAGCGACTCTCTATAAATACTAGGAAAACCAGCGCCCATCCTACACGGAACACAGTTAACCTTTTCCACCGATGTAAAATATTTAGGGGTACCACTGGATCGTAAACTTACTTCGAAATATCATCTAGAAAACTCCATCTCTAAAGCCACAGCGGCAATCTGGACATGCCGCAAACTAGTTGGCAAGACATAGAGCCTAAAACACAAAAATGGTATCTTGGATCTACCAAACAATAATACAGTCCATGGTCACCTATGCCTCGTTTGTATGGTGGCCAAAAACCCAGCAGGACCAAACTTAATAAAGCGCAAGGGCAGATATGCCTGGGAATAACATGGGCAATGTCAACGTGCCCTACCGCAACATTAGAGGTACTGCTGAACTTGTCTCCTCTTCATCTCAGTGTGAAGAAAGAGGCGATTATCAGTGCTCACATGCTATTCCAAATAGGCAAATTCAAATTTGGAGATTTGACTGGTCACCTGCGCATCTTTGAAGAAATAAAACTGGAAAATGCCAGCAAGCTAAGGGACCAAATGAAGGCCATGTTGGACCTAGATGTCACATTCGCAGTGGTTATTGAGGGCCGCCAATCATGGAAGAGTAAAAACTACCTCAGGCCGATAACACATCGCTGTGGTACACAGATGATTGAAAACTAACGAAAGGAGCAGGATTGGGCATTTCAGGTCTAAACTGTAAGATTTCCAAACCACTTGGAAAATATATAACCATATTCCAAGCAGAAGTGCTTGCCATGAATATGTGCAAAAGAGTGCCTCACAAAAGGAGGTGCTTTCTGTGAAGCATTTTTACATATTTTCAGACAGCCAGCGGCTCGAAAAGCTTTTAAGTGCGTGTCAAAGCTAGTCTGGGAATGAGAGCAAACCCTAAAACAATTAGCAACACGCAACCAGGTGACTTTAATGTGGGCTCCTGGCCATAGAGGCATAGAGGGCAAAGAAAAAGCGAAAGATGGTGCTGAAACACCATACTATGGTCCAGAGCCCTACTGTGGCCTTATGAATAGCCACATTACCAAAGAACTAAACAAATGGGAAAAAGACCAACTGTCGTCCTACGGGAGAAACACTCCAGGACGAAAACATGCGAAAAGTTTTATCACCATCTCTGCGAAAATAGCAGAACAGCTCTTGAACATGAACCGAGCAGATATTAGAACTGTCGCCGGACTGCTCAGTGGACATTGCCCGGTAAAATACCACCTAAAGGTAATAGGCAAAGCAGAAGATGCCCAATGCAGATTTTGCAATAATGCGACTGAAACCACAGAACATCTACTCTGCCAATGTCCAACCCAACCCTGCATAATGCCCAAGTGCTATGAAGGAGACAGCTATCACCTCAAGAAGTGAATCAACTACCTCCCAAGAGAATAGCTTCGTTTGGAAGAAGCCTACGTCTCTTTTATATAAATTAAGTTATAAAGCATAGAATATCTGTAAAGGTAGCAGTGCTGGGCGGCTGAATCTAGCCGCAACAGCAATCAACTAGCAATCAACAATCTAATTATTTTTTACATGGAACAAAAACTATCAATAATCCAGCCCATCATCCGCATACAACAGAGTAATACGTGCTTGCTCTCCAGGTAAAGCGTATATAAAGAAGTTTAATTTCAATAAATAATGATGTAGTGTAGTGTAGTAAAAGAACTGGATGCCTGATCAATTTCCATGCATCGTGGCGTGGCATCATAAATACTGAACAAATGGTAATTATATCGGAAACTTTGTCGCTCTAATAGCCCGACCTGAAACGAATTATTACGACCTCCTAAATATGGACACGATCGCGAAACTAATTTCTGCACCCTGAAAAGACCTCTACGAATGTCTTTGTCTTAGTCTCATTGTGATCTACTGGAGATTGTTTCAGCTTAATTAAAAATGAATTCTTCTAGCTATTTTATTGCGATATAATTTTCAAAACAATGGTAAGAGCTCTTCCAAGCCATAGGAAACTGTTGCAGTGTCTTTTAAAGTTTGACTTAAGACCTGGGACGTATGGCTTAAAGTTTACTATTAAACTAAGTCTAAACCAAATGCGATCTTAAAACTAAAAATTAATGCTGCATTCGTAACTTTAAATGCTTTCATATGATTTTTAGAAGCAAACGGTGTTGACAGAGACTTGCGTTAAAACAATGCATTAATAATGAATCTCATTAGGCACGGTAAATGAAGCCCTTATGAAATTATTTTTAAATATTGTGATACTCGCATTACTAAATGAAAGTAGCTTAAAGAACTTGCCAAATTTTGTTGCGCATTTCATGCTCATCTACTCGATCCGATTCATATAATGTGGACTAATCCCAATTCCTTCCGGGTATGTATGCTTCAACCGAAAGCAGGATTCCCAATGACATCACAAGAATAATAGGCGAGTTATATTCCTAACCAAATCATTTCGGTCGATAGCCACAACGGATTAAGCATTAATTGTCACCTAATAAGAACAATTGTTTAAGGTTACTTAATCCATTGTGTATAAAATATCGAAATGGTCGAAACTCGCCCAATGCAAATAAAATCTACAATGTAACGTGATAATACTGATAGAAATATATATATATATATATTTTGTAATAAATCTAAAATGTATCACTACATTTTGTTTGTATAAAGTGATTATGTAGTTTATTTAAATTGTTCCCTTAAGTTACTAAAGCCCATCAAATTAAACTTTACAATGAGTTAGGTTTATCCTCGAAACGTTAACTTAATGGGCTTTAAGTCGCATTAATAGCATGTAGCTAATTAAATAAATTTGTACAGGACATCGCATCCTAATTATATTCGAAGGTTTACCCTGGAAATAATGTATAAACTTAAACTACAGTGTCGCTCTTGATGGGGTTACGAACATTTTGGTAGGGTCTCGAGAAATAAATATTGTACCGTAAAACCGCCCCTACCTGATTAAGCTGTAATATTTATTCTCAGCCGCAAGGTATTATAAGCATCTGTATGTGTTTCAGTAGAATTCAAAAATGTACATAGTTTTTCCATTTAAAATCCGAAATTTGTTTTATTATAATGAAAAATATATTTAAAAATATAAGCATTTTGAAGCAGAATGAATGAAATTGATGAGCCTGGATGTCTTGCTTAAAAATATTTTCATTTCGAGATACTTTTTGAATATTTTCAAAAATTTATTTTTTCATTATTTTTTTTAGAAGAGCGACGTTTTTATTATTACAAAGAACCTCATCGAGGTATCCAATGTAAAATCAAAAACTTTTGCGGTGTGCTATAGGAAGGAATTTACTTGGATTCTCAGTAAAAGAATCATTGTTGTATATTTTTTGACCCTGCGGAACAAGCGTAGTAAATATAGGATTGTGCTAAACATATGCAATTATTATGATGGAAATAGTAAATCATTTCATTTCGATTAACAGATATCTGGAAAATAGCTAAACTGATCTCTACAGAGTGTTTCCAATATTCTCAGGAACAAATTCTAAATAAAAAAATAGTGAAAAACAAATCATATAAATATGGGTTCAAAAGTTCTTCTTAAAGGAGTTATGTATCTCGAAACTGAAACACCAAATTTTTTTTAAAGGGTCAGTCGAACTGTACGAACTGACATGAAATGATCGGTGTTTGGTGTTATGCTCCAAAAGTAAACTGAGCCAGCAGCGTGCAAAAATGGAGAGCCAGCCACTTTATATCACTCGCTGTGTTTGAGAGTTACATATTTATTATTTTCTCTTCAAATTATGACCCTATAGATAAAACTGCATAAAAAATGTCTTCAGATGCAATACTGTAGTGTAAAACCAACTAATTCCGAGAAAAATTAAATCAGAAAGTTACTTGGTTACTTCCGATTTTTTATTTTATTTCCACCTCCCAGCTTAAATATATTTAAATAGTTAAGTTGATAATTTTGAAAGTTCCTCTTTCCAAAAAAACAGACAGCAACAAATAATTTATGGTTGATATTAAAGGTGCAAACATACAATGGATTTTATTACCTCTTCTTCTCTTTCAAATGCCCTGCCCTCACAGAGCGTTGGCGATCAAAAGCATGACCAGGACCTTATTGGCAGCCTTCCGGAACGAAGATGTAGTGCTTTGTCCATACCACTGGCGTAAATTTTCAGCGGCGTCCTTGGCCACGTTTACCCTCTATCTTCCCTTGAACAATAACGTGCAATAACCTATACTTGTCATTACGCATGACGTGACCAACGTGCTCCAATTTTCTTCGCTTGATGATGTTTAAAATATCCCTTTACTTGCTTAATCGATGAAGCACCTCCGCGTTTGTAACTCTGTCTGTTTAGGGAGTTCAAAGCATCCTACTGTACGCCCACATTTCAAAAGCTTCCAGCTTTTTGCACATCGCATCCGTAAGTGTCCAAGCCTCGATACCATTGAAAAGGATGCTAAAGACATAGCAACGAAGCAATCGGATCCTAAGCAGAATCTTTAAGTGTCTGCTGGTAAAAACCTTTCGCATGTTTATAAAAGCTTCTCTAGCCTGCTCTATTCTACTCCTCACCTCAGAGGTTAAATCCCATTTGTCATTTAAGAGGCAGTCGAGACACATATAAGATGTTACACGTTCCAGTGTTTCATTTTTGACTGTCAGTTTCCCGTCCAGAATCACCTGAGCCTTACTGATAGGCGCAATTTCGTCTTGTTAACGCTGAGTCTGAGACTCATGGACTCGCTATGTTCGGTAACAGCGGTCAAGAGTTCCTGTAGATCATCAGCATATCTAAGGATATTGACCACCACTCCGCCGACCACTACCCCCGTTGATTTGCCCTCGAGAATATATCTGAATATTCTCTCCGAATACAAGTTGAATGATAATGGGGACAGAACGCAACCTTGACGCACCCCTCTCTTAATCATAATTTCCTCCGAAAGCTCGTTATCGACCTTGCCGGTCATTTCGAATATCTCTCCCATCCAATCCCAGTTCTTTGAGGATATCAATTAATTTATCATGCTTTACAGTGTCGAAGGCCTTCTTGTAGTCTATAAAGCAAACGAACACATCCACGCCAACGTCCCTACAGCGCTGAACAAGGACCTGCACACTGAATATTGCCTCTCTGGTTCCAAACTCATTACGGAAACCGAACTAGGAGTCACTGATGGTTTCTTCACATCTCCGGAATATGCGGTTATGAATGATTTTCAGGAAAACTTTAAGACATGGCTCATTAGGCTGATGGTTCTGTGATCTTTGCAGTAATTTGCATTGCAAGTTTTAGGTGTTGCTATAAAAGTTGATGTTAACCAATCCTTAAGGATTACTCCAGTTTTGTAAATATTGTTATATAGTTTTACTATTATGTTAAGTGAGGTGTCTTCCTTTAGAAATTTTGAAATGTCAACATAAACTTCATCTGATCTCGGTGATTTGCCGTCTTTCTAAAGTGATAGAACATATTCTACTTCAGATCTTGTTATGTCCAGACCGTCATCCAGCTTGGTATTATGCCTTATATTGCAGATATCGTTAAAAAGTCTCCAAAATAATATCTATCCAATTCTTTTAACTTTTCCAATCTTGATGTTAGAATATTATTCTGCTCATCCATTAATACACCGTGATCTATATTCTTAAAATTTTCTGCTGCTTCTTTCACTTTCTTGTGCAGATTAAGCGAGTAATGTCAACCTTGTAGTTCCTCTATCTCATTGCAACGCTCAGATAACCAAGTGTCTTTTGCTGATCTAATCCTGTTTCGAATCTCATGCTGTATATCATTATACTCAGGAGTACATTTCCATTTATATGTTTTTCTGTCCATTAGTTTCAATATTTCGTCTGTCATCCAGGGCTATTTTTTTTTCTCGCATGTCCGGTTTTAAGTGTGTCACACCCGCTTCTATCACTGAACTTTTTATTTGTTCCCATGTTTCTTCTATATCTATGTTTAACTCATTCGTGTCCTCTCGGAAGCTGGCTAATTTAGAACTTAGGTCCCTCCTGATATTGCATTTGACTCATTGATCTGCTAACTTCAGAGTATCTATTTTGATCATTTCTTTAGTTTTAAGTCTATAAAAGTTACCAATAAATTGTGATCCGTAAATATGTCTGCACCAGGGTATGTTTTAGTGTTCTTAAGTCCAGGTGTAGAGGCGTCTTGGATGGTGCCTAAAGTGAGTATCTGTTATAATAAGAATCTCTTCTTGACAGAATTGCATCAACCGGTCACCCCTTACGTTTGGGACCGTCGTTTCTGACTATGCTTTTTCGCCGTCCATTGCTCACTTTGGCGTTAAAATCTCGCAATCACTATATTGATTTCGGCTGGTTTTGTATGGGTAAGTGCCCGCTTTAAATCACTGTAGAATACCTTTACGTTGTCGTCCAATGGGTCACATGTGGGACCATACTTGGATTATATTGGTTAATATGGGAGTAGTTCCTATTTGCATTATAATTACTTGATCTGAAATAGGTATGACGTTCCTTATAGCTTTATTAACATCCCGACTGTCAATAACACCCATTCCATTCCAGTGTCAGACGCCATCGTTACCCGAGTAGAAAACGTGATATCCATCTATTTGACTACCTGAGTTAGGCCATCGCATCTCGCTGATCCCGAGAAGATCCACCCTGAGTCTTTTCATTTCTCTAATAGCATTGTATGTGTTTCCACCCTCGAACAAGCTATGCTTGTTCCAGGTTGCTATCTTATTCATGACTGACCCGGGGATTCTTAGCACCCCCTGCCCGTTTATGGGCTACCGGGGACAGGGGGGTCGTGCTTTGTCTGTGCCCAGTCATCAAGTAATATCGTGTTTTCTCCAATAAAAAAAGTTTGTAGTTTTTCGAGCGTCCTGAAGAGGAATAAGGTCTAGCACCTGCTCAAAATATTCCTCGACAGCTTGATGTCCTCGTGGTAATAAACTGCCATCAATAAAGCCATTTTTATTACCAACATGTGTGTTTATGTCTCCCTTTACAAGAACACCATCCTTACGCGCAGTTGCCATGTTTTTTTCCTGCCATATTTTGCAAGCCGTATTCTTCGTTTATCCAAATCTCGTCCAAATAATAGATATTTACATTGTGCCTTCGATACTGTCTCAATGCTCTTCAATATCGTCTTCGCCAACAAATAATTTCGCTTTTTTTTTATCAGAATGGGTTTTCTACTATGCAGTTTTTCGTAACGAAAATTATTTTCTTTAGAACCCTCCATAGTGTCGTATTGCTCATAGGTGAAATGTTTTTCTCTTTTCGCACCTCCGGCATTATTTTACATAAGATGGGTATTTCTTTTTCAAAATAAAATGAACACTTTGCTCAACTCTCTGCAAGACGCGCTTTGCGCAGTTTAACATATTTCGGGAATATTCCGGAATCGACCACGACTTCTCTATTATTTTCTGCTTTGGTCGTACTATACAATGGAAAAATAATAGAGCTCTCAGGAATGTTCTCGGTAGGCGATGATTCATGCGGAAATAACGTAGACGCAGCAAGTTGATTGTATAGGGTAGCCCAAAAACTACAGATGGTCGCGAGCCGTGACAGTACATATGTACATATTCAAATAAGACTCAATTACTACACCACCGATAGAGTAAGCGTTAAGCCAGTTTTGGGATAAATTGTTATCATTCCAGTAGACAAATAGGCAATAGACAATCTATTAGACTTCAGTTGAAGAACATCCGAATAATTAAGTTTAATCTAATGTCTTTATGATGATGGTATATATAAAATGTATTATGCTAAAAAAAGTATAAAAATAGACAAATAATAAACAAGCTATTCAAATTACAAAATGTATTATAGTTAAAGAAGATACAAAAACACTCATTAAAAATATACTCGAGTACTAATCCAAAATTGATTATGTTAAATCAAGTAAAATAACATTTAAATTGGACCATATCGGTTCACAGATAGGCAATAGATAATTGATAAATAATAATATCCAATAAATGAAGTTTAGATCATTATTTAAATAATAACGTTAGAGATATATACAAATCAAATATAGATAGGCAACAGACATACAAAATTGAAAATGATTTAAAAAAGCTCAAAACCAAATATTTAAATTTGAATCATTGCCATTCTAGTTGACCGAGAAAATTGCAGAGAGATAACCGAACTGCAAAACTGAACATGATTTAAAAAGGTACTAAATCTCAAATTTAAATTGAACCAAATTACTACATCACAGATACAGTTGGCAATAGGCAAGTTTTGGGTTTACTGATTGCCATTCCAGTTGAGATACGTCATAGAAATTGGATTAAACTTCAGATGTTTTAAGTGAATTTGAAAATGGGACAGAAGATGCTTTGCACGTAGGCCACCATTTTGGGCTCATTGTGCGCCCACTGGTATACCAATTTAGCCCGGCCTCCCTAGCAAATGACACACACCTTCCTCGGCTGAATCTTTCTTATGTCTTGCAGCTTCCAAAATGCACATATCTCATTCTAGCCAACGCTGCATTCTGGATCTTCTACGAACCGCAGCTGGTGTAAATGCCTGTTTAAGCGACAGCGCCCTGTGAGAAGCGCCATCACAAGCCTTATGCCCCCTTCGTCAGTGCTCCTGTTAGCTTTAGACGAATTTTGTGGTGAATTTTATTACAGTTCCGGTTGACAGATAATGGAAATAGAGAATGATTTAAACATTAGTTTAACCAAATGTCTATAATGAAAATGGTTACATAAACAAATTAAACAGCAGAAAACCGATAATGAATAGCTCATTTTAATTTATTTGCGCTTGTACTGCGAGAGTCAGAGCGATTATTGGAAGTTTTCTATAGGTAGTACTTATTTAATAATCCCTATTATAAGCAAATATCTATGTATACATGTCACTTCTACAGTACCCATTCCACTATTGACTATTACATAGAATCGATTATTAATTGTTGAGGTTAAATTGTTGTTTATTGGAAAAATCAGAATTGCCTTATATTAAATTACCTGGAGAAATGGAGTAAAATTCAAAAGTTATCATATCAAATCGTAGACTTTTGATCTGTAGATAAGTAAAGGTGCACTCATTGAATTAGTTTGGCTGCTGCAAGTCGAATTATTATCAAACGATCTCCTAATAAATATATATATGGATTGTTATGTGTTACCTTTCTTTTATTGTTCAATTAGTAACATATAAATAATGTTCATAACGATATAAACTAATGTTATATTTAAGTGCCATAGAAAATGCCTATGCATAGAGAGTTAGTAGACGTCCTTTTCTTTAATTCTGCTCGAAAATTTCTTCGTTGCAGGGTTCTGATTTTTTCAGTAAAGGCTTGTTTTCTGGATGTAAAAATTATTCTTATTTTAACAAAAGTTAATATAATCGTGTAAAAAATTATTAAATAAATTTAAATGTACAGATTCCCTAGTTATTTGTTTTATTTTTCAAGTTTTATGTACGATCACCTCAAAAATCTTAGCATGGGTTAATAGCTGGGTAAGTAGTAAAGACAAGCCTTGAAGAAGTCCATATTCAGCATCATTACTAGAGTAATGTATGAGCCGTTATAGTTGGTACCTCTATTGCAATTTTGCTCCTTAAGAGCTTTTAAATGAAACTCAACCCTATATTTTTAATAATCACGCCTTGGAACTATGGCCATACAGACTTAGGTCTTTTTAAAAAACAGTCTGCGGTGATGCGCAAAAATTATCTCTTAAGCATATTTTTTAAAAATTTGCGAAAAGCAAATCAATCTTATATTACAGAAGAAATCAGACAAACTGCCTGATGCATGACAGCAGAGCCAAGAAACTAGAGAAGGATGGATACTTCCCATAAGAGCCTATGTTCACTTACTATCGCTCCGTCCCTCACCGTTCCCACATCCACATCGTCGTCGCTGTGGCGTTGCTGCGCGATGAACGGCCCAAAAGTTATAAACTAGAGATTTATTATTCTTGCGAACGGTCTTAGTTTCGCCATTGCTGGCATTGCATCTTCTATGGTCTTGTTGTGTTTTTAGCTTTTTTAGTGATATTTTCGGATGTTTTCGAATCATTGATAGTTTGGTGCTTTGAACATTGAGAAACTTGATACTTATTATATATCGTTGGATTCTAAAGAAATTCCTATAAACTATGGATTAAAGCAGAGACCAAAGTGCCTGTTTTGCAGAGTATTTTTCAGTGAAGTGTTTTTATTGATTTTTTTAGTAAATAACTTAAATTATTTTTAAATGTAAACAAGTCTGGGAACAATAATAATATTTTACCTAATATTGTATAGAAGTTATCAGAATGTACACAGTGTGTCCCTTGGCTATTTAGGTTTTAATCAATATTTCAAAAAAAAAGTAGATATGTTCACGTACATACTGGAAAGTAATTCTTATTTATAAATTGTTTAAGTTCCTTAGATTTTGAACTTGCTTAACACGTTAGGATATCATACATATATTATGTCATACAGCAATCACTACACTATGGAAAAGCCAGTCATATATTAAGGATTTTTCATTCATAAACACCCATGTTATTAGCATTATGGATGTAATTTTTTTATTTCTTTATTTGATCCATTTTATTACAACTTTGCCACAGGGCGTAGATCGTGTCAACAGTTAGGTACAATGTAAAATCTATACCTAAGTAAAATATTATAATAAAATAAGCAATACAATAAAATAAAATTCCACAACAAAATTTAATCTAAACTTAAAATCGGAAAAGATTACGACTGGTTCACACACGCTAAAACTAGACTTAAGGACTACAGTTCATATTTGGGCATGGCTGGAAGGCCTTTCTGAAATGAGAGATCATTGAAATCTCTTTCTTCTAAGAATTTCTTAATATCATAGTAGCCATTCCTGCTCGAAATTACTTGTCTATTTAAGTTAAGGGTCTTAAAAATCCTAGGTAACTTGTTCTAAATATTGACGATACTATGCACAGCATTTCTCTGTACATAAGCAAAAATGGCTCAGTCTGGCAATAGCACCTCTTTATTGTGTGTATCTTAAACATGATTATATTCCATATCTTTAAAGAGAGAATAGTTATTAATCACAAACATAACACATTCGTATATATACAGACTGTACAGAGTTAAAACCTTCCTATCAATAAGGACATTTCTACAAGTTTCAATTTGTTTCATTTTAAAGATAATTCTAATGCACCTCTTTTGTATGGAAATCCTATCCGATTGTACAGAGTTTTCCCAGAATATGATACCATATCTGATCCTTGATTGGACAAAGGCATGATATGCTGTCAGAGCCGCATCGACGATTATTGCACTTACAATTACTTTGAGGGCATAACAGCAACTCACCACGCGTAGTTCAATCTGCGATCGAGCTTGACTCCCAGAAACAAGAAGCTCTCTACCGATTCAACTCCCTCTCCGCCGTACTCAACAGACAGGCTTTGCTCACGCATTCTAAAAGTAATAAGTTTTGTCTTCGAGACATTCAATAAAAGATTATTCACTGTAAGCCAATTTCTCAACCCTTTAAAAGCCCTTGCGAGACGCCGACGTGCAGTTTCTGGTGTACATACAACGGAAGTATCATCTGCAAAGAGCACTACACCATTCTCGATAACATTTACAATATCATTATTTGTATAAGCTATGTACAGAAGAGGTCCCAAAATTGAGCCTTGCGGGACGCCCTTCTGTACACAGCCATACTCTGATATCATTCGCTCATCACCTTTGTTATTTCCAATCGCCCTCTGTCTACTATTTGTTAGGTACGATCTAAAAAGGTGCAATACAAGGCCCCTAACACCATACAGTTCCATCTTCGCCAGTAAAACCCCATGATCGACGATGTCAAAGGCCTAAGACAGATCGAGACACAGAGCAGCCGTCACCATGTTGCTGTTTAGTGAGTCTAGGATACTTTTCATAGCTTGATATATTGCCGTCATGCATTAACCAGCGGTTTTGTTATAATTGATAAACCCGAATCTCACTTCTAAGGAAAATACTGGAATTTACGAAATTAAATATCTTTACTGAGTTTTACTGGAATCAATATGGCCATACCATAAGGGTAGGCGGTAGATGACCTAATTATTAGGTATTTTAAATTGTAATAGACTGAGGGATTATTATTGCGTGTATGTTGAAAATGTAGGCATGAGGACTCAGTTTAGCTTGCGGACCAGGTTCTTGTATCCTGTACTATTTTTTTACCGCGCGAATTAATAACTGAATCGATATTGATTTTTGAAAGGTATTAAGGTTTACTGATTTTTCTTTGACAATGTATTTTAAATCAGATTGATTAAATTACCTACCTTGAGTTTAAATCATCAGACTTTAGATTAAAATAAATCGGCATGATAAATTGGTTTGAGTGTTCACGTGAATTCGCTAAATAATGTTTCCATAAGCAGCGCTTAACGCAAAAAAAATCTAATAAATTCAATGAAAAACAAAATATACGATACAGTTTTTCTGATATGACACCCGCTGATGGATGTGGCTCATTTTGACGAGAAATTCAATCTTCAGGCCTCTTTTTTTCATTGGATTTTCTTAATATCTTTACTGCTTTGATACAAAACAGTTTTTTTATGAAAAGGGCAATGTTAAAATGAGAATAAATTCGTGATATTCATATATGACCAAACTTTTGAATGGAAATGGCTAAATGAATCATGCAACATATGCAAATGAATAGTAATTTCGGATATTATTGATGCGGATCATTTTGATGAGGGATTTAATTGGCCCTTCTTCTGATTTTTGCCCCAATTAATAAAACCTAAAGGCGAGTTCACAATACTAATTAGTATTATAAATATGGAATGGAGCAATGACATATGTATTTTAGAGAATCTCATTATTGTGAAAGTACTTAATATTTTAGTATATTATATTATTTAATTATTAGTTTAATTATAATACAGATATTCATTTTGGTATGCCGACTGATTGAATGTGCCTATTATCTTCAACTTTTTCAATATTATTATATAGGATATTTCTCTAAATTTTACTTCCCTGACTTCAATACTCAATGCTCGGCGCCCTATAAAATATTTAGTGGCGCCTTCGACTAACTGCCAACTCTTTGACCCACTCCTTTGAATAAAATTAAAACCGCTGAGTGAACCTGGCATATGGACCGGTTGTTAAGCAATTAAATCGTGTTACTCTTGTTTGGAGATTTTAAACAGGTACTGTAAGCTAACATAGGAGTCTCCTGTTGCTAAAATGCGTGAAATTACTGCTAGACTCTCCTTGGATGCTTGGATGCCTTTCTAAAGTGTGTATTAATTTTCGCTATTTTTGGTCCTATAAGATTAATCATCATCATTACACAGCCATCATCTAGTCCACTGCTGAATATATGCCTCCCGTAACTCTGCCCAATTTCGTCAATCTTGGGCTGCTTCATTCACTCTTTTAAGATCGTCCGTCCATCTCGTCGAAGGACGTCTTCGATTTCGGTACGCTTCCTCTCTGGGTCTTCATTCGACAATTCTTTTCGTCCATCGTCCATCTGACAATCTCGCCACATGACCCGCTCAGTTTCATTTTAATTGACTTACCCTTGTCACCGCATCCATAATGCCTGTAGGTTGTCTTATTACATTATAAGGAATCCGATCGTTCAAAGATATTGCCTGCATAGATCTTTACATTTTTCTTTGTGCAATACTAATTCTATTTGCCGACTGCTCGGCGCCGTACGTCAGGACTGGCAGAACACACTGGTTAAAAACCAGTGCGCTTCAAGCACACCGGAATATTGGACCTGAAGATGTATCTGAGCCTCCCAAATGCGCCCAGGCCAGGCCAATCCTTCTCTAAGGTCATGTGTTTGGCTCTTTCTGCTGATTTTAATTTCATGACCCAGATATTTATACGATGAGACCTGCTCTAGTGAAGTGTTGTTTGCCATAAGATTCTTGGCCGTGACTAGGTTCGCCATATAGTAGGTTTTTGTGAGATTCATCTGAAGTCCCACCCGTCTCGAGGCGTTGTTGAGTTCGTACAACATTTTGCATGCATCGTCTATTCTATCCGTGATTAATACTACTTGTATATCACCTGAGAATTACAGTGATGTGAGCGTTCGCCATCAATGTTTACATCTGATGAGTCCCAAGTGAGTTCCTTACATACTGACTCCAGCAGAGTCGTGAAAAGCTTGGGCGAGATTGTGTCTCCCTGTCTTACTCCTCTTTGCATTGGAAACTTATTTGTGTCAGAACACTGGCCGTTGCTGTTTCATAGATATATTT
>MU182450.1:335281-348902 GCA_016904865.1 Pissodes strobi | reverse complement strand
CACTGCACGTTGTAGTCTTCGGGAAAGACGTTACTTGGAAGTCCATTCCATAGCGAGGCCGTCCTCCAGACAAAGGAGTCCCGCAACAGGGACGTCGTAGTGTTCGCAACTGAATCGTATGTTGATGAGCAGCTTGTGTCTGACAGGTGTTTCTGTTTGGCATAACTCTGGGTAGAATCATAAGTGCCAGCTCGTTCGAATATCTTCCGTAATAGTATCGCCACTTTTCTTCGATGTTCAAGAGTTCAAGGCTATCAGAGTCTTCAGTCAACTCTGGGTCATTCCAATATCTTGAGCAAGTGTTTGGGTGCCGAGCGCCACACATGGGAACAGTATTCCAGAGATAGCTTATCTGGGCCTTATAGAGCAGTAAGAGCTGGTGAGATGTATACAACTTTTTTGCCCTATAGAGTGCTCCTAGCTTTTGTGCTGCTGCCTTGGCGATTTTGGTGACGTGATTACGCCAAGACGTTTGCTACGTTGACGCACAGTAAACTTATGAATGAGGCCAGAGTCAGTGTTTGTCATGTCATTGACAGCTGCTTGAGTCTCTTGCGTTAAACTGGACATTATTTCCTGACCCCATTTCACGATGGCATTCATATCCTCACTGATGGCAGCAATCTGATTTTCTCTCTCGTGTTGGGAACGAGCAGCAGTCATTGGAGCCTGCGACATGAATGAGGATATAAGAGTGCTGTCGTCTGCAAATTGTCCTGTCTAAGAGATTGTCGATATAGAGCAGGGACAGTGTGGGAGACAATATCCACCCTTGAGGAGCTCCGGCATGGATTTCAAATCCTTCCGACTCCGGGAGATGTCCATCAATACCAACTCGGATGCTTCGATCCCTTAAGAAATTGGAAAGCCATAGAATCAGTGCTGGTGGTAGTCCGTATGCTGTCAATTTGCTTAACAATCCACCATGCCAGACCCAATCAAATGCTTTGGATATGGAGAGCCACTGCGCGAGATTCGCCGTAGTTCTCGATGGCTTTGATCCACAGGTGGGCCATGTAAGTCAGGAGATCTACCGTTGATCTGTGCTTGCGGAAGCCATACTGGCGATCGGTTATGATGCCTGCCGATTCGAGATATTTTAAGAGATGTTCGTTGATCAGTTTCTCCATGACTTTGGACATGATGGGAACTAAGGCAATTGGACGGTAGTTATTTGGAATCGTTTTTTCACCTTTTTTCGGGATTGGTTGTACTTGACAGCTTTTCCAGCTAGAAGGAAACATGCACCAGTTCTGTATGGTAGAGAGAAAAGCCTGTATAGTGGAGCTGTTAGTTCAGCAGCACATTTCTTAAGCACTATTGCTGGAACGCCATACGGTCCTGTGGCCATGTTAGTGTCTAGGCTTTTGAGTATTCGTGTCACTTCGCGTTGGCGAAATACCAGACCTGGAAATGAGGAATTCACTCTCGTTGGGGGGTCTCCTTGATCATCTAAGGTAGAATTTGATGCCAATATTTCGGCAAGAATGCTTGCTTTTACTTTGGCCGTTTCCGCTATTGAGCCATCGATCTTTGGTCAGTGGTGGAATTGACGTCTCTTTCGAATTTCGGCTGTCGGATCTCGGCGTCTTTTGCGGTAAGCGGAATTTATAGCATTGACTGCTCTTGAGCAGTTTTTCCCAAACCAGAGTTTACTGTTTGAGATACGTTTCATAGAAGAGGAAATGAAAGCTTCCATACCAGCTAGGATAACTTGAGTTATCTAGTCAGCAGACTCAGAGGTGTTTTGATTCCTAAAGCAGACATCTTTCCAAGGAAAAAAAAAAGATAAAACTCGTGAAGATCACGCCACTTTGCAGATTTGTAGTGCCAAACCTTTCGTGGTACCTGTAGCTTCTTTGATAGCAAGTTCACAGGTTGCGGAGATAAGATTGTGAGGTCAGGATTAGTTGTTAAGAATAGATCCAGGAGGCTAGCAAAGTCTTTTTGACGCTCAGGGATCCTGGTAGGTTCGTCGACCAGCTGAGTAAATCCGTGACTTATGGCCTCGGCTTCTCGTCCTTCATCGTCGTTTTTGTTGGAGTGACTATGACAATTTCTGCCGTTGGATAGTTGATCTGCAGAAAATCAATTTGATTACCAAGATTTGAGAAAAGACGTTTATATTGCTGTTGGCTAGGTGGTCCATACAAGCAACAAATGAATTTGGATGCTCGATCTGTGCTTAATTTGAACAAGATGACATCGAAGTCCTTAGGTTCCAATGTTTCTTCTCGTTGAGAACATAAATCGTCTCGTATAAAAACAGCTAATCCAGAGTTATGTCGATCGGGAGTAAAGGTCATATCCGGCTATATTCATATTCAAGTGAACATGTGTAGTGCTTGATTTCACTTTTGTTTCTGATAGAGCTAAAATATGAGGCTTATGTGATGTAGTACAGGATGTAGTTTTTTCTCTTCTTCTCCACACTGGGAACCGGATCACAAAGCCATGGTGACGTGGTATTTCACCGGTCGATGCGGTCCACCATGCATGCCCAAAATGAAGAAAAAACTTTTTACACATATTATTAAAAATAAAAAAAAACATGGCTTGTCACTGGAATTGAATGGAGATGGCTTAAGGCCTCTAACCAGAAGAAAGAAGAAGGACTGCCCAGATAACTAGAAAGAAATTAGAAAACGTCATGTTGACGTTAGTCAAATCTCAAAAAATAAACACTATCATTGATATGGCAGTTTAAATAAACATTTTCTACTTTCTTCAATCGAAATTCCAGTGAGTGTATTCCTATTAACAATCCTCATAATTCGAAGCCCCTAAGAATTGCCATTTTAAGTGAATAACTAATTTATCGAGCCAAAAGTTGTGTTATCAAAGGCCAGTTGCGTCATGTCAGTTTGAGACCTTGATCAACTTGAAGGACTACGTGTTTGAAAACATACCATTTACTTACTTTTTTTCATTAATTAGTAAAGCTGCCTTGCAGAAGAACCTATAAAGATGTCTAGTGTACGATGCAGTTTAGCTACAGCAGGAAAATATGCTATTGCTGCAAGTAAAACCAAGCTTCAACAAGGTAAGATTCAATGTAGATAGCTAGAAACATATTTTGTTGAATTTTGTTCACGTCATATGCCTATTGATGTCCGTATTTTTATCAAATAAATTGAAATTTTTGGCAGCATGTCATGTTATCACAATTTTATGCAAGTAGAAGTAGGTGGGTAGTCTCAAAATACTCAAACTTGTTTTTGATTGGTTTGTTTACCTACCTTCATGAATTTCATGAATTCTCTTATAGGATAGGTAATATAATTTTATAACGACCTTCTCCTAAAAGGTTTTATTGCGAACATTATGCTTACCATGGTCTATTTGGTGGTGAACGTATGTGATTCTTGGAGACACTTGCCAAATGTGTTAAAATCATCTTGGCATTATAAGATGATAACATACATATTTTCTAAAAATTTTACATTCTGAGTATTTACACTTCCTAAAGGCCCCCTTACATGGTCAATATTATTGCATCAATATCGATATTGACCTGTCTTAGTGGTATATTGAAACAATATTATAGATGGAAAAAGTATTGAAGAATATTAAAACAGTTTAATTTTTATTGAAGGCCCGTAAATATATTGAGGCCGCGTCAATAAGTATTTTCACATGTGAAGGGTTTTTTAATTAATGGCGAAACAAATGCAACCAGCTGCTGAATCAGTTGTTCATCCATTCGGTAGTTGGCAGGCTCTGTAGTCAGTCGTCGGAGTAGTTCCCCATATCCATGACTCGGCTGTTTCTCTAACCAGCATTTGATCCACACTTTTCTTTGTCTTCTTTTTTTCTTCTTCTTGAGTGCCACGGCTAGTGCAATTATCGTTATTGCATCCATCTTTGTTGAAAGCTTGATCGTAACTGACATTATTGATCAATGTTATTGAGCCATGTGAGGGGTACCCAATTTTACCACATATCGCGTCAGTAATATTGCTTCAATAATATTGGTGGTTATGGCCATTAGCCATTAGTAACTCTAAGATGGTGGATAGTGAAAAGTCAAAACAAGGTGGTGTGAAGAGTTATTGCAAATATTGCAGAAAATCAGTTGAAAATCAATTGCAGAGTGCATAGTGTGTAAAAGTGCTTTCCATACGTCATGTGCCCTAAGAATCCCAGGCTTAATTGATATGGGAAAGGATAATTTAGTCAAATGTTGTTCTGCCAAAGTTAAAGAACAATGCATTCAAACAGCCGAAATAGCCCATCAAGAAAAAATCAACACAGATAAATGCACGATGGAAATTGTACAACTGCGGAAAGACATGAAAGGCTCTACAAAATAAGTACAAACTATTGGAAAATAATAAAAAATTACTTCAGGATAATAACATTCTACTGCAGAAAAACACGCAAGAGAAAAGAAAATTCAAAATATGCAAAATATTCCCAAGAAGAATGTAAACAATTCATACCACAACGTCGTCGCATGCAATCATCAGGTAAATAAACAACAAAATTCCGAAGAAGGCCAAAAACAAAATACGGAATATGAACCTTCCATTACAGGGGGAGTCCAAAGAATGAAAGACAATTACTGCGAACAACTAATAGACAAACAAAGTATGATGATGAACAATATTATAAATTTAGAAAGGGATATACAAGAGAACAATGAAATTGATAATAGGAAAAATGAGGAAGGATACCGAAGGGTACAACGTCGACCCCCAAAAAAGACTAGGAACGACAAAGGTCTCACAGGAAGAGGAAAAATCAGGCTTTGTAGGAGCCGAAAGAAAGGCATGGGTATACATATATCGAATTAAAAGACACGTCACTGAATTTTAAACCACTAAAAATAGTCTATCATGCAAATTTTAAATCCATCCTTAGATACGGAATAGTCTTTTGGGGCTCTAACTCCAACATTCAATCATTGTTTGTCATCCAGAAAAGAATGATAAGATCAATTAAGAAAATGAGATTCAAAGATTCGTGTCGAGGTGTTTTCAAGAACATGTACATAACAACCATGTATGGATTGTATAATTATGAGTGTTTGTTAGTTATGTTTAAACACAGGGAAAAATTTGAAAATCAAATTGCACATAATTACAAAAACAAGAACGCTTGAGTTGTTTTTTACCCAAGTCACAGGTTGACGTTAACAGAAAAAGGCCCATACTACATGTGCATCAGAGTATATAATAAGTTGCCAAATAGTATTAAATTGTTAAATAGAATATTATCAGAAAAATGTTAATAGAATTAGAACCCTACATACCGGGTGATTACTATAATTGTGATACTCTACAGAATATGTGTTGAAAATGAATTGGTTGACGTCATTTCAGTTTACCTTTTGTTATAGGTAGTATAATTAATGGATCATTTGAAATAAAGAAGCATTATTATTATTATTATTATTGTTATTATTATTATTATTATTATTATTATTATTATTATTATTATTATTATGCATATATCGCATAAGTAGTTTACTTTATGTTAAAGAAAATCTGCAAATATTCACCAAACCTTCTGGCAAACAGGATAGTTTTCTTAAAATGCTTATGCTCATGTGTTTGATATTAGCTGATAATAAATTAATAAAAAAGAAAGGCATTTATGTGTATGTATGCAAAACTATTGTGTTTTTTATTTTTTCTTGTATATATAAGTAGATAATTATTAATAATAATCCCATATTTCTATAGTGATATATTTATATACTTACCTATACCAAAACAAATCCTATTTTGTTATGTTTATTAGGTAACTGCTCAAACTTCTTGTAATAAAAATTTAGTGAGTAAGGTAAGTAAAAAATGTCCGAGACTCGATGTGCAACAGGTGCTCTCATTGCTGATTGCATTTTTTGAATACAGTAAAGTGGTGAAATTTTAAAAGATGAGTTGATCTATTTGTGTTGCTTCATTGCTCTTCAATTCCATTTCATTTAAAGTCATATTTTGTATTGCTAAAGCTAAAATGTCTTAAAGAAATCTTACAAAACTAAACAAATGGTAAAATAAATAAATAAAATAACAAATGGAACTACTACCATCATAGGTAATAGATAAAAAAAAGACATACCTATACTTATTAACGAAATTTGTAGGTATTTAAAACCAGTTATAAAAAAAAATATTGAAATATTAAATATAATATAAAATCCCTCTCCTCTCAATCACAAGCATTCCTTTAACAAAGAGTGCAGGGGCACTCTTTAGGTTTAAGGGACTTTCTAGAGTTGGTACATTTTTTAATACATGCATACATGTCCCTGGCCTCATACATTATGAAGTACTGAATTAGTCATGAAAAAGACATGGGCAAACATAGCTACATTTTCTGAGAGTGCAAGTTCTGTGGAAGTGGTTTTAGACCAGGGATGCTCTCTCTATGCTTATAGACCATGCAATGGATCTTATTTTTTTTAAGTATTCTCTGAAGCAATCAATGAACTTTAGGTCTACATATATCTTGCTTTTAAACTTCCTCTCAAACACTCATATTAATCTAAATATTTCACTCTACCTAATACTTATTAACAAATATTTTGTATGTATTTTTTAGGCTTGCTCTCTGCTATTTATCTAAAGCAACTACCTCCGAATAAAAACATATCCACCAGCGTGGTGCTTTTAAAAACGATTGGCGCTGGGGACCCACCAACAGGCACTATCCCACCTCCCACTGGTACAACTACTAGTGGAGGTACATCTACCAGCGGAGGTGGAAATGGCAAAAATAAGAACACCCTTTCATGTCCCAAGTGTGGCGATCCCTGTACCCATGTGGAAACGTTTGTCAGCTCTACGAGGTAGATACATATTCTTTATTATTATTATTATTATTATTTTTGTCTCATATATAATTTATTATAATTATTATATGTCTAGTTTAGTAAATATTAAAAGTAAATAAAAAGGATAGAAAAAGGTAAAATAAATCAAACACTTAAATAAACTGATTTGAAATAACACAATCATCAGTCATGAGAATTTGTATAATAAAGTAGAATATATTACAATGATTGCTTGCTTTCACTGTAGTTCTTTTAGATTTGTAAAATGCGAAAAATGCCACCACTTCTTCGTGGTTCTTAGTGAAGTTGACAGTAAGAAAAAGGAAGGAGTAGATCTTAAAAATGGACAATATAGAAAACCGCCTCCACCTCCTAAAAAAATCTATGACTACTTGAATAAGCATGTTGTAGGTCAAGAACGTGCTAAAAAGGTAACTCAAGGCTCTGTAAACAGAGTAATAAAACAAATACTGCCTATAACTGCATTTCAGTTCTACCAAGTACTTTTCATAGCAGTGTTTTGAATCACCTGATTTTTTTAGGTTCTGTCTGTGGCTGTCTATAATCACTATAAAAGAATATACAATAACACTCCCAGTCAGGTAAACAATAATAGACAAGACATGGCTGTCATGGAGCAAGGGCCAAATATGACCATCAGAGGCAAGTAATTGTATTTGGCATATATGCATTTTTTGGCAAATATGCTTCATAGTATTTAGATTTGATTTATCATCTTAGACTGAAATTTACTGAACTCTCGTTTACTTGTGATCATTGATAAATTGAAATTCAACAATGTAATTACAGTATTTGCTTTAAGAAGTTTCAGGATGAAAATAATATAGTGCAAAATAAGTTCATAATCATTTATTCTTTGAAATACATTAATCTATTGTGACTGAATTTTTAGAGCAGTTGTGGCCATTATACAATAAATTATTGCAAATCATAATTAAATATTGTCCTTCATAATTTATGCATATCTTAATATTTCTATTGAATATTTTGCGAATGGGTATTGCTTTTGCTGCTTGTGTTTGTCTCATTGCTTTGATTTTCAAACGTTTTTCTATTTCATTTAACCGCAGATTTGCTTGATATTATAACAGGCATGGGGCACAATCCTATGGGGCTCAGCTTTAGTCCTACAGAACCACCCTACGCCAAGACGACGTCACAAAGCGCTGTAGGGTCAGATATTTTGGACAGGACTACACACGAGTTAAAGCTTGAAAAGAGTAACATTTTATTGTTGGGTCCCACTGGCTCAGGTAAGAAATTATTGCATCATTCAATTGAATAAAAATCAGGTTAATAATAATTACTTATCTTATTGTACTCTGAGGCCAAGATTGCATATTTAATTAACTAGATCAGTGGCTCCTAAATTATAGACTGCAGCCTTCAGAGGGATATTTAAATATTCCAAAATATTGATAGGGGAAGCTAGTTTAAGAAGCCAACTTGATTACTCGCTAATAATGATTTTTCATTTGCACTGGATTTTGAAATTAGACTTTTTCGCTCTTTGTAGTTATAATATTTTTCAAAAAATCTCAGAGATTTGTCTTTTTCATTTAATTGTTTCATATATATGAAATTTTGATCGGTTCATACTTTTAGTGGCTGTTATAAATTGAAAATAATTTTAGGTAAGACGCTCCTAGCTCAAACGATAGCTCAATGTCTAGATGTTCCTTTTGCAATCTGTGATTGCACCACGTTGACTCAAGCCGGATATGTTGGTGAAGATATAGAATCTGTCATAGGGAAGCTATTACAAGGTATGTTATATTTTTGTCAGACATTCATACTCAGTTTAATTTATTCCTTTCGACGTTTCAATATTTTCATTACTATAATATACAATCTACAAAAAGAGCAAGAAACTGATGGAATTGCAAATTTTTTTATAAATCTGTTTGTCACACTCTTATAAAAGAGGCTTTCATGTGCTTTACGTCATATTTGGCGACAGCAACAGTCTCAGATGTTGATACAATTTTTGTTGTATGTGCACTTTATCAGTGTGCATCATGTTGCTTACAAAAGTAAAAAGATACAAATACACACAAGCGATATGCTAGCACCTGTATACTTGACCTTTGGCATAAGAAGTGTGCCTAAAAACAGAAACAACCCAGTCCATTAGTATAAGGAAGCAACATAACCATAAACATTCATATTCAAAATTATAGTGGTTACCTTATTCATTATATGAAATTCTGCATTGCACAGGTGTATTTTTGTGCTGTGAAGAAAAACGCTAGAAAACATAGTAAAAGTGCGATTTAAATTTTGAAAAGTGTACATTATATAAAGTAAAAGGTCGCGAGTTTGATTTTGTACTTGGGTTTTGCTGGTTGTTCTTACAAAAACTAAAATTACACAAAATATACAAGCATTTTAAAATATAAACAAATAGACGAATATAAAAACGTCGTGACCAGTGTAAAACTTATAAGGAATTCGGCCGATGATTTGTTTTTTTTTTTGTACGGTTTACTAAAATTGAAATAAAATAAACAAATATATTAGTATGCCTGCAAATGGTAGTCAAACGGATGATGATGAGCTTTTGCTTGTGGAAGATGAAGAAGAGAATGTGGAGATGGAGAACTGTACTTATTGTAACATGGAGCTTCAAGGAAATGATAAAGGGTACCTATGCGACGTGTATTTGTGTAAAATACACTAACAATGTGCAGAACTGGCGCCTTCTGAGGTAAAATGCATGCCATTGCAAAAGCGCAGACTAATTCTGTTGTGCAAAAAATGTCAAGAAACTGCTGCTAAATCGGTAAATATCTATAAATTGATGCTATCAATGAAAAATGAAATAAACAGCTTAAAGAAAGAAATAAAAGTATTGAAAACAGATTTAAAACCTCCAAATCCTTCATACTATACATAAACAACATATGCTACTATGGCGATTATGCAGACATATCCAAAACTATTTAGAATATTCCTAATATTCCTAATATTATAATTAAACCAAAAAATACACAAGGAGCAACAACAACTAAAACTGAACTGATGGAACCCATCAAACCATCATAGTTGAATATTGCAATTCAAATAATGCAGCCCACTAAAACAGGAAACATAGAAATAAAATGCAGCACCATCCAGGATGCTCAAAAACTTAAAAAAAGCTGCCGAGGAAAAATTGGGAGAATCTTATCAGATTGAAGAAACAAAATTGAAGAACCCACAGATAAAAATCACTGGTTTTGATAAAAATATGTCAAATGTTGAGGTGGGGCAGGAAATAATAAAGCAAAATGACTTTATTGTAGAGACTGAACTGTTCCGAGTTGTGCATATAAAAATAACATGAAAACCAACAAAAAAGCTATCTTTGTTGACTGTTCACCGGTGAATTTTCAAAGATTAATTTTAAGGGGAGAAGTCTTTATAGATTGGGAGAGATACACCTTATATGAAAATGTGAAACCCCCTCAGTGTTACAAGTGCTGGGGATTTATCATAAAAATACTAGCTGTGTCAACAAAATAGTATGCTCATTTTGCTCTAAGGACACCCACGGCGTGAATGCCCCTTCATAAAAACGGAACAAAATCTGATGTGTAAGAATTGCCAAACTGCCAATGATAAATATAAAAAAACTTATTTGACAGACCATGAAGCTAGTTCCCCGGAGTGCCCTACTTATCAATATAATACAAAGATAATTAAGAGTAGAATTAATTATGGTCAACTTAATGGTTATAATGGCGAATAACTTGATGAGACTGATAAATATAGTTGATGATGAAAACTTGAGTGATACAATTAATCCAGATCAGATTCAGAACAAACAAGAACATAACGGTATCATTAATATACTCCACTTAAATATATGCAGTGTGCGAAAAAACTTTGACAGTTTAGTTGCTTTTTTAGAAACCTATAATTTGAATTTTTATGATGTAATAGCTTTGACAGAGTGTTTTCAACTAGACTCCTACAGTGAATTTTCTTTAAAAGGATATAATACGTATTATAATCAAGGTAATATTAATAAAAATGATGGTGTTTTAACACTTGTTAGGGGCAGTTTAAACCATGAAGTTGAAGCTTGCACTTTTCAGTCAACAAAGATAATAGTAAGTACAATAATTTTAGATGTAAATAGTGTAAAATATGGTATAACATTAGTATATAGACCACCATCTACAAACAAAAATAACTTTATCAACGACGTAGAGTATTACCTTAAGAATGATATAAGCGAAACAAATATTGAGATGGTTGTCGGTGACATTAACTTTAATTTATTAGATAATCAAGATCCCCTAGTCATAACATATTACTCAATGCTAACTTCCAATGACTTTAAATCGTATGTAAACAATGTAACTAGGGAAAAAACAAAAAGCTGTTTGGACCCCATATTTGTCAAAGTGAATCTTAAACTAAGCCATATATCAATGCTTTCATATATCATAAAAACTGACATAACAGATCATTATCCAATTTCATTAAATATTGTCTCAAAAGAACATAGTCGTAACGACAATAATAACACTACATTATTCACAGAAATAAACTGGGTTCAGCTGAATGAGTTCTTTAAAGTCGAAAATTGGGATGAGGTATTAAATACTAATGAAACAGAGCTAAGCTTTCTAAAATTTATTGGTATTTTTCAAAATTATATATCACAAGCTAAAACTATAAAAACTATTAATACAAAATACAAAAAGATAAAACCGTGGATTTCGCAAGGATTAATTAGATCAATTAAATAAAGAGACAGATTAAAAAAACAACTTCAGACAAACTCTACAGTAGAAAAAGAAACGGCCTATAAAAATTATAGAACCAACCTTAAAAAGCTTTTAAATACAGTAAAAAAATCAAAAGAAAAATAGAAAGTAACAAATAGGACATTAAAAAAATGTATAATATAATTACAGAAATAACAAACAGTAATAAAAAGGTCAAAACTCATTTCAACATTACGGATAATAATAATAAAAATTTTAAAACTGACCTAGACATGACAAATTACTGTAATGACTATTTTTCCAACGTTGGTATTGAAATGCTTAGCAAAATACCTCAAGTAAACTTAAAAAATAACTTCACACCATCAGCAATAAACAACTCAATATTCTTAACTCCAGTGACTAATGAAGAACTTATTCAGCCTAAAGACGGGCAGTAGTCCGGGTTTTGACATGATTACTGTTGAGCTTATAAAAAACTTGCATCGGTATCTACTCTTTCACAAAATGAACCTGTAATTATGTTTATAACATAAACACAACTAAAATATTAAGATATAGGTAAGCGCATACAGGTGTTAAGTCATCTAGGTGCTTTATTTAGTGAATATTGTATAAATGAGTTTGTATTACCTAATAATGTAATTATTTGAAATAAATGAAACTTGAAAATGAAAATGAAACCTGTTTTGTTACTCTGCCATTAAAGATTGTGTTCTTGCAGCTGGGGGCTATCGGCCAAAGAACAATTCATTTTAGACGCCACTAGCCAATCTAGCCATGTCTTTTCTGGAAAATTACGATTAAAATATTTGATGGGTTTTGCCGAAGATTATACCAAGACAATATTGAATGTTAAGCAAGAGCTGATACTTTTTGTCTATTGTAATGTTTGCATCTACTTCGCCAATTGTTAAATTTTCGGGCAGTAATAATTATTATTGCCCGAAAATTTAATAATTGGCGAAGTAGATGCAAACATTACAATAGACAAAATCGAATGGAAAATTCGCCATATAGTACCAGAAGAGCGTCAAAAGTTGAAAATGTTTTCCCGCATTAATAAAGGAGGAAGTAACGCTATTGTTCAAATGCCATATCGAATGTGGGGCCTTTATGAATTACCATCCCTGCGACAAACTCAATCAGATGTATGAGCTGTAAGAACCCCAACAAGTTTGGAGCGTCCCAGATACTTAATAATCGGATTTCAATCTTTAAAAAATTATCATAGAAGAGATGAAGATGCTATACAATTTACTGACATTAGACTATATTTAAATGCAACTGTTTTTCCCTACGAGAGATGGAACTTAGATTTCTCAAAGAAGTTGTATGCTCCTGCGTATTATAGTTATGAGAACTTCTAAACAACTTATTATGGTAAAGCTAGTAATGAACCTTTATTAAATGTCGAGGAATATATACAAAACCCAATATTCGTTATCGATTGCTTGCATCAAGTTGAAGCAGTGAAATCCTCAACTGTTGACATCAAAATAGAATTTGATTCAATGAAAACATTCCCTAAAGATATTAAAGCTTACGCATTGATAATTCACCATTCTTGTTTTACATATAATGTTTTAAAAGCTTCATTCTATATAATGTGTTTATAAACATAGTTTAGTTTAAGTAACCTAATTTATGTAATTTAGCTATAAGGATATATGCTAATCTAGTGTATGTTAAAAATAAAATGGTAATTAAATGAAATTGATTTTTACTTCATCATTGAATGAGCCATATCATAGAATAAGAGTAGCAATCTAGCGATGTTACCATTGCTAGGTATTCCGTATATTAGTCATGTGCAATTTGAGACATAAAATATTATGGTGGGCATGTATTGTAATATAGGTACAAATTTGACAAGTTGGCAACACTGATGATCCCCGTGGGTTGACATATTATGGAGGGCTGTAAAGAGGAGACCCAAACCGTAATGGCCTAATTTTCGATTTCTGTTCTTGTTTTTAGTTAGTTCGCTGGTTCGCCGACAGAGGTGCAGTGATCGCAAGTGAGGCTAATTGTTCGTGTTTTTGATTTCACGTGTTTTAAAAACAAAATAAAGATACTTATTTTGGGATAAAATAAGTTG
>MU182450.1:306439-335181 GCA_016904865.1 Pissodes strobi | reverse complement strand
ATTGATAAGTTTTCTCAATGTATTATCTTTTCACAAAAAAATCTATTCTAAGAAGTAAGTAAAGGATATAAAAACATTTCCCATATGTCGCATATACTTTTTTTCCAAATCAAATCAAATCAAAATATATTTAATGTTAAGTACTTTACACACGTCAGAAAAGGAAATAAACATCATGTAATTAAAAAAAGATTACACACTGACACTTAACAATAAAACTTAACATTAACACTAAACAAAATCACAATTTAAAAATTCATCAAATGCATAAAAAGCTCCCTGTAACAAAATTTTTTTAATCGTGTTCCTGAATTGAACTTCGGGTAGCACCCTTACGTTCCCAGGTAAAGAATTAAAATACTTTATGCCCCAATATCTAGAACCAGTCTGACACCTCTTCAGTCGGCAATATGCTGGCGCTAAATTATTACTTCCCCTAGTTTCATGGCTATGGACTTCACTGTGAACTCTGTAGTTCCCAAGATTTTTTTTAATGTGCATCAGGCTGTCCAAGATGTATTGGGACGGAAGAGTCAGGACCGCTAGGCTCACGAAGGTTTGCCTGCAATCCTCCCTAAATCCCAGTCCCGCCACAACCCGCACAGCCTTCCGCTGCAATCCGAAAACACGACTAGCCTGAGCTGCATGATCCCAGATCAGCAGAGCATAGGACAAGGTGGAGTGAAACAGGGCAAAATAGGCCGCCCTTAAAACCGACAAAGAAACACACTCGGACAAGCGTCGAAGCGCAAACAAACCGCTTCCGAGCCGTTTCGCCACTTGATCTATGTGGATATTCCATTTTAGTGCGGGATCTACAAGAACACCCAAGAATTTTACATATTTTTCGTTTTCAGTCGAATCCTCCAGATCCCGTAGCGAGAAGATAACTTTGCTCGTTTTTTCCTGATTCAGAAACAGCTTGTTTGCACTGAACCACTCAGTAGCACTCAACTGTGCATCCCGTAGCCCCATCTCCGCTTCATCTAGGGAAGCTGCCGAGACAGAGAGTGTAGTGTCATCTGCAAAGAGAGTGTAGTATGGGTTCGTATTGTCAAAAGGCAAACCATTGATATATATCAAAAAAAGAATAGGTCCCAAAACTGAACCTTGGGGTACCCCTATATTAATTACACTCTCCGCAGATGCCACCCCACCCGCTGTCACAACTTGAACCCTGTTTTACAAATAAGATTTTAAAAGTGAAATGCTGTTTGCTGTCAGATTATGGAATTCTAGTTTCTGCATGAGAAGGTCATGGGTCACACAGTCGAACGCTTTGCTCAGGCCACAGAAAAGCACCGCATCATACTTCAGGGCCTCAAAGGACTCCATTATTCGGTCAACTAGATTAAGTATCTCCAAAACCGTTCTCTTTTCTTTGCGAAACAACCAGTATTTTCAAAATTATCCACCAATCTCAGAGCCACACACTTCTCTACTACCTTGGATATTATCGGCAGAAGGCTGATTGGTCTGTAGTTGGATACATCATTTTTATCACCCTTTTTAAAGATTGATATGACCATGGCTTTTTTAGGACATCTGGAAAAGTATTTTCTCTAAAGCATAAGCTAACAAGTTTTGTTAGTGGAATTATTATTAGATTTTTTATACACTTTACAAGATTACACTGAGACCAAAAATGTCACGACTAGTTTTATTTTTGAGATGTGAAATAATATCTCTCATTTCATTATAGGTAACATCAGTGAATGAAAAGGAATCAGCAGGTGGAATAATGTTTTCAAAATTTCGTAAAGGATCAGTTTGATTATTAGGTATATCCTTAATTAAGTTAGTAGCTATATTAGTGAAAAAATTCTGAAAACTATCAGCCGATATATTGGGGGATGTTTGTTCTTTACTGCATGATTTACGATGTTTGTTAATAATGTTCCACATAGTTTTTGTTGGGTTCCTTGCAGAATTTATGACCCTATCATTCGCACTCACCCTTGCACCTTTTATTGCCCTTTTATAGGTTTTCTTAAATTCTTTATACTCTCGTACATTTTCAGGTTGATTATACTGCCTACTTATTTCTCCCAAAAATTTTAGATGTTCCTTCATTTCCCTTAAATCATCATTAAACCAGGAGGTGTTACCTGGCTGATCTGATCGTATAGTCATTTGTTTAATAGGAAATGCTTTTTTATATGAGGATTCCAGGATCTGGATAAATTGAGAATTTTTTTTATTAATGTTAGAGTTAGGATCGGCAATGAATTCAAAAGATGAGTTTTCTATTAAATAATAAAAGAGTGCCATACCACGGTGCGTAATTGGCCTGCATAACCTATTTTCCTATTTAAAAGTGGATTGTTGTTTTGTTATACTGAACTGAATAAGTTGCGAGGCATGATCAGAGAAATCAGTTTCAATGTTCCAACACCTGGTTCTTATTTATACCCCATCCATTAAGCAGATTTTCTAAAACAGTTAAGAAGGTGTCAAAACTACCAGACGGAGACCTATAAATAGATAAAATATAAAAATTAAAACTTTGAACATGAATACAAGACATTTCGATATATTTTTCAACATTAAAATCTAATATAAAATTCACTGGTTAGTTTTACTGAATATAGATGTTCCACCTCCAAGGTACTGGTTTTTAGATGAGAACGCCGTGCATGGACAGTCAGCAATCTGTTCATTTTGTAGCTCATCCTCACATAACCAATGTTCCGTCAAGCAGACAATGCTTATATCTTTGTCAGCAAGAAAAGCTTCTATTTGATCAACTTTGCTTCTCAGTGACCTTACGTTAGCATGAAGTATTTGTATTGTCACAAAGTGTTCTTCAGCTGACTGAACACAACCCTGCTCTGCTTGACTCCTCTGATTTATGGTATCCTCATGCGATTCGTCGGATATTCATAAAAAAATTCACAGATATGCCTTTTTTCCACATATCAGGGTTGAGAAATAGGTCTGTACAACCTTCTTCTGCAGCACCTTTAAAACTACTTTTTATGTAGTCTTTTTTGGTTCTTAGCTTTTGGCAATAACTAGTGATATTTAAATAGGCCTTTATATATTCTTGAACCGGTTTAGGGGGTTTTTGAAATACTGTATAATCTTTTTGGACATATAATTTTGTTATAATTTTTACATAAACAGTACGTTACGACATATTTCTTATTTTGAAGTGGTTTTGACTCGGTAGTTCCTCTTCGTCAATGATTCATGATGATAAAACATGTATAACAAAACAAAATGGATGGTAGGTACATCTTTAATGCTAAAAGCAATTTTCTGCAGCTTTTCTATACATTCTTTAAAATTAGGTACCGTTGATCCTCTCTTTACTGGTAAAACTTGCATTAGCTTAAATATATATATTTTAAATTATTGTCTGCTGTTTTTTTCAAAAACATTCCTGCTATGACATAACACAAACACTTATAAAGGACTCCTACTAAATTTGTTGCCTCTTTTAAGCCTAAATCTTTGAAAACAATAATAAATAAAATAAGTTAGGAAGCACATGTTGTTTTGTCAATTTTATCATTTGATATAATTATTATAAAGCAAAATCAGTCGATGGAATTTTAAAGAATATTAAAAAAAAAGGTTTTAATTAATATAAAATCGTTATTTGTCTCTCAGAAAGCAATAAGTTATCTAATTTCAATAGGAAATAGTTATTATCCTATAAAAATCCATGAATTTTAAGCCTCGCATGGAACATGTGCCTCTGGCGGCAGTTTTTGAAGCTGAATTACCGATGCAAAACTGTGACCGAAATCATTGTATTGCGATCGGTGTCCTACCCTATTGCCCCCCGTAGTTTGACATTATATTAGGATTTGCGCTATTGCGCATGCCTTGTATTATCGTGCAGTGTTGCCGGCTTGTTATATTTGTACCTATATTACAATGCATGCTCAAATCCTAAAATAAAAAGAGTGGGGGCGTTTTCTTTAATGCCAGAGCAAAGTCGGAGACGATCTTTTCATTTTGACTTCCGAAGTGTCCGGACGTGTTTTTTCTCTCTCTCATATTGTATGTGTTATTGTGGGTGTTATTGAACATGCAGTCGACAGGTAGTGATTTAAACGGACAGGGCTCCGGCGAAGGCCTAATTCGGGGCCACTTCTTCCAAGCTATTCGGCGTGTGTGCGGGCTGCGAGGACTGACGATGGCTCAGCAAAAAGACGCGGTGGCCATTTTGGAAGAGCTGTTTCAGCTAGTGACCACCAGTGAAGTCGCTGCGGTGCGTACGCAGCTGGAAGATCCGCGCCGAGTTCGGCCAATAGACTTGAAGGTGATCGCGTACCCTGGGTCACGCGACACTTTTCGTCAGGAGATTCCACCTTCTCCACCATTGCCGACATTAGAACCTATGCCGGAAATGCTCTCGGAAATAGCGGCTACACTCGAGGAGATTCCACCTTCGCCGTCATTGCCGACAATGGAACCTATGCCGGAAATGCTCTCGCAAATAGCGGCGACACCCGAGGAGATTTCACCTTTGCCGACAATGGAACCGATGCCAGACATGCTTTTGCAAATGCCATCAACACCATGTTCACCGCGGCGGTGAATGGTAGCGGCTACCAACTTTACCTTCAATGCCGGAACTGTTGTCGCACACCGTCCCTTTCTTCGCCAATGCCATTGATGTCACCAGTGCCGGAACTGTTATCGCAGATACCGGCAACGCCACCGTCAATTGAGCATTTGCCTTCGGTGTCATCGAGGGTTGTGAAGGAGGAGGGAGGCAAGAAGGATAGTAAAAAACGCCCTAAAGTACCTGGTAAGGTAATGTATGAAAATTATTTGAATCCATTTACTTAATTAATATTTTGTTACAGTTACGAAGCGAAAGAAGAGGAATAACGAGCCCATGCCGTCGACATCGACAGCTCCGGTGTTAGACCTTAAGATAACATAAGAAAATATATTGAATGAAATTTACTAATTTGGTCATTTGCCTATAGTTTTCCTTTGCCCAATCTTTAAGTTTCTTTACATAGTTATTATCAATAAGTATTTTATTCTTTATATAGTTAGTATAGTATTATACAATTTGGGACCTAAATATCAAAAGTGTCGGCGTGTTGCGGTGTTAGTGTGTGGTATATTAATATTGTTGTTTTGAATTGCTCTAATGACAAAAAAATGACTAACACAATCATTCACCAGCCCAGTTTTTGTCATAAATTTGAGCTGGACAACACAACACTTTCCAAAAAAACGATGGAATATATGAAATTTTAGGTAAAGTTTGATTTTAAGTGAGTTTTTTTTCTTAAATAGGTACCTTAATTTCTTTCTCTAATTGACATCCTATTGCTGGTATCGAAACAAGTATTTATATACGAGGTGAATCAATTGAGCTTACAAAAAGCTGAGAGTGATTTTTTTAAAATTCCTGCATCATTTTTAGTGTCATTAATTCGGTCGATATCTGTTACCGAGAATAATGCCGAAGAAAAAAAATTCTGACAATTTTTCTGGTTTTCCAAAGTTTAATTTTATGTCATATTGACATTGTCGTCAAATTTATCGAATTTTCTTTAAACATTGAGTTTTAAATTAAAAACTCCTAGGCTTTAGGTAAGTGCGAAGATAGATACTGTAGGTAGACATTTTTAGTCTCTCAAACTCAATAACTATTAAGAATTTTAGAACTATAAATTTGTATTGATTAAAATTGTTTTTAGGTTTATATATTTACTTCATTTCTTCAACCTTCATAGGAATGTTTGCTGATAGCATTAAATAAGTAATGACTAAAAATGTTTTTTATAATAGTTTTTCTATTCTCTCCTGTAAATAATTTACAACTTTATTGAATTATTTGCATAGAACGTTTACCATTTTTTTATGATAGTTTTTCTAGTCTCTCCTGTGAATAATGAACAACTGTATTGAATTCTTTGTATAGAGCATTTGCCTAAAGCGTAGGAATTTTTAATTTGAACATAATGCTTTCGCATGCGTAGCAAAATTCAATATTTAAAAGGAATTTGGTAAATTTGACTAGCAATGACAGTAATTGTTGAATTTTAAAGAGTTTGCTTTATATACAAATTTCCTCTGTTTGGGATAAAATTGTTTTTAAGCGAGACTTTATTATATATTTTTGTGTTATGGTTAGTGGCCTAATGATTGTTTTGCAGTACAATCCAATTAATTATTGACTCCACTACAGCATAGTAAACTATTTTCAACAGTCTCAATTATGCAATGTGTGTGAGTTGAAAGAATTATACTTATGTTGAAATTGGTGTATCCCCAAGTAACACATAGGATTGCGCTTTATATCCGAATTGCTTTAAAAATTATTTATAAGTGCTTCATTTATGACTATATGGAGTTATTGCAGAATCTCAGATTACCAATTTGCTTAAATGATATTTTGGTTCTTTAATTTAGTTCTTTAAGCGGTTTAAGAACGTAATTTGAGAGCTGCTATTAAGTAACTTTTTAATTGTTCTATAAAGACATTCATTATGCCTTTTAAGCTATAGACTTACTTTGTAAACATGCCTAAGATCCTCTTATACAGACAAATGATATCTTTATAGATGCTTTATAAGGATTATTTAAACGGTTATATGCCATTTAAAGGGACGATTACCTGTTTAAGCAAAATGGCGTCGTGAAATACCACTACACAGTATGTTAAGAATTTTTGTCTTTCAACGCTTCTATAGATAGTATATTTAGTGTTTTAGTTGTGTTCCACTTAATAATTTGCTGTCAAGATGATTAAAAATGACAACTGACAAAACCTGAAGAAATCTGGACATTTTACATAGGATGGCGCTATATATCCGAATTGCTTTAAAAACGATTTGTAAGTGCTTCATTTATGACTATATGGAGTTATTGCAGAATCTCAGATTGCCAATTTGCTTAAATGATATTTTGATTCTTTAATTTAGTTCTTTAAGCGGTTTAAGAACGTAATTTGAGAGCTGCTATAAAGTAGCTTTTTAATTGTTCTATAAAGACATTCATTATGACTTTTAAGCTATATACTTGCTTTGTAAACATGCCTAAATTCCTCTTATACAGACAAATGATATGATAGAGATTATTTAAACGCTTATATGCCATTTAAAGGGACAGATTACCTGTTTAAGCAAAATGGCGTCGTGAAATACCACTACACAGGATGTTAAGAGTTTTTGTTAGCGACTCCATATTGTTTACTGAAATCTAATGTTGATAGATGAAACGGCATTTTATTAGAAAACAAAATTGGATTTTGGTAGGAAATTAATACATTCTATTTATCAAAATTATTAGATTTCATATAAATCAATTTATTAAAAAATTATTGATTTTTATGAAAAAAAATTATGAAGATAATTTCTAAAAATTTAGAAAAATGGTCAATTTTCTAAATCTTGATGGCGAGTAGTAACTTTACGAGGTAGCATATTACATAATTACAATAATTTTTTTCTGGCATGTCGTTTTTAGGTACTTCCGCCTGCCCTCGATAGCTTTTTATACATCTCGTTCAAATAATTCCATATCCTGTAAACGCCATTCTGAATGGCTATCCCTACAACCTCTGTAATTATCAAAATGTCTGTTTGAGTTTAAGTTTTAGTGGAGTAGGAGATATTCCTGTAACCATTTTGCAATATAGAAGATATAATGAGGCGGTAACTCTTTCCAAATATATAAAAGTTATATAAGGCATATTTAATCGCGTAAATTACATTTATGTCTTTTTTAAAACACAGTTACATAAGCGCCATATAATAATACTTACACAGTTATTGCAATTTAAGAGCAAGTTTAACTTCTCTATATACATAGATGCTTTATATGTTCTTTATAATGGTGATGGTAAGTGCTATACTTAGTTCAAGAAGTTATATAGTGGCTATATATTAGGCATAGATACGTGTTAAAAGAGTTATATAGAAGTATTATAGAATAGTTTTTTTGGAGCATTCAGTTACACTTTTATATAATAGCTGAGTAAAGTGGTCCCTTTAAGACAAATAGCAGCCATATAAGTAATATATAATTGATTATCTTACCTTTTATAGCATCGTTTTACTGATATAAACGTTTGTTTAACCTTTATAAATCTTTTTGTGTTACTATGCGGTCGTGCCATTTGCGGTCACATCATCACCTGCGATCCGTGCAGATTATTTGTAAAATTTTTAGGGAAACCGAAGTAACGAGGGTGTCAGATGCGCTAAACTAATTCATATCCCATTCCCGATCTAATAGTTTAGATTTTGGGTTAGTTTGAGTAAATATATTAGCATTGTCAGTCCTCAGTCTGGATAAAATGGGAAGGAAAGGTTTTAATTTGGCCCGAGTACCGAATATAAATCTGACCGCATCTGACACCCTCGTTATCCCCTTTACCTGGAAGTCCTACAAATAATCTGCAGGGACCGTAATTAATTTGAAATTTGCTGTGACCGCATCTGCTACCATTTCGTTGAAATTAGCCCAACATATCAAAGTATATTTACAAAATAATACATGAATATCATGAAGATTTCTTTTAAATCTTATGTTACTGGACGATATTTTGTATCTTTTTTTTAGATGCTGGATATAGTGTTGAAAAAGCCCAAATTGGCATTGTGTTTCTTGATGAAGTCGATAAAATTGGAGCTGTACCTGGTATTCACCAACTAAGGTTAGTTTCTCAGCTTCATGATATGATATATCAAATTTTATTGTGTAGTGTGAGCATTTCTTGTAAATTATTCTTTAATTGCGATCTATCTTAACGCGGTTTTCAACATACATCTTAAGATTCCCTTCCTTTTTGAGTTTATACTTGAGGCATTTGCCATTTTATTCTGAAACTCATAACGATATAGCGCGATTAACCGTAAAACAACCACATGCCTTTAAAGTTAAAGAGTTATAAGGAAAAACTTATTATTTTTTATGATTTAAATGCTGGCGTCGCTTTCAAGGATTTTACTAGTTAACATTGCATGTAGAAGGCGATACCTTATTTAACATAACGTTTTAATTCGATAGAAATAATTGCGATGTTACAAAGGGAATGCTTTATTTCCATATTAAGTCAGCGATTTTTTTGTTTTTTTATTTTTAAATTTTGATCTATATAAACGGTTCATTTTAGCTTTTATTGTTTCTCAGGGATGTAGGAGGTGAAGGCGTACAACAGGGTATGTTAAAAATGTTAGAAGGGACTGTGGTAAATGTTCCTGAACGAAATTCTCCTAGGAAATTACGAGGAGAAACCATACAGGTGGACACAACGAATATTCTTTTCGTTGCTAGTGGCGCCTACAATGGTCTAGAAAGGTTAATACAGAGGCGAAATAATGAAAATGTAAGCAAAATATATTTAGACACAATCACAATAGTGTTTCGGTGTACAGACCTAATTTATACAACACTCTACTTCAAAACGTAATAAGTAATTCTGAAATTGGTATATTAATTATAACAATACTAACTTTCCGTCAATGTATATGGTGTGAGTATAGCCGTGTTCAATTATTGTGTTGAATAAATTACATGCAATTAAAGAATCTCGTTGACATTAGTTGTCAGTCAAATTCAAAATAGAAAAAAATATATTTGAAATGACGTATTTACTTGTAGATTGGTTCATGTATATGTAAGAAGCACTAAAGAGGATATTTACAAATTTAATTCAACTCGACTACCGGATTGGAATACCGCACTTCAGACGAACGTCATGTTTATAACCAACATTGCTCAACACATTTAGACAACATTTTATTGAACACAACTGTACTTAGAAATATTCAATGCCATTATTTTAATTCTTATTTTTTCCTCAGTACTTAGGTTTTGGTTCACCAGTTACAGCAGGTCAAGGTAGGAGAGCCGCAGCCCAAGAAGCTACCCTACATTCATCTACACAAAGTGCCGAAGAAGAAAACGCCGAGAAGGATAGAGCCTTAAAACAAGTACAAGCTAGAGATCTGATTGATTTTGGAATGATACCGGTAAGAATTTCGATTACCTGCAAGTTTTAAGATATTTTAAGTTTTTTTTTTGTATCTGTACCATTTTGATCAGCAAGAACACCAATTCACGCTATATTCCGCTAGTATAAGATAGTATACATACACATAAACAGTCACACTAAAATCATTGCTAGCATACACTCACACACCAATGTACAACATACATAAATTTGGTGCTACACAAATCACAAAATAGGTTAATAGCTTACTACCATCTCGAACCGAGAAATGTGGCACACATTTTTTTCAAAATGCGGTTTCATTCGGCTTTTCCTACACAGTAAAAAAAAACGAGGTAGAATGGTTTTCACTTCCTTCTTGCTGATGTACCAAGAAGATGAGCTAGGAGCCAAAGTTTATGCCAGAACTAGGATGTCCTGACAGATTATTAACTTTAATATATTTTGTCGTAAATCTCCCTTTAATGCTATTTTATTATTTTAACTAATTCATATTTTGAAACTTTTCTTATTTTTTTTAGGAATTCGTAGGTCGATTTCCAGTTCTGGTGCCCTTCCATTCATTAGATCAAAATATGTTAGTCAGAATTCTATCGGAGCCCAAAAACGCCCTTATTCCTCAGTATCAAAGGCTGTTGGCCATGGATCAATGCCAACTTACCTTTACTCCCGAGTCACTTAATGCGATAGCAGCCCAAGCTATGGAAAGAAAGACGGGTGCTAGGGGTCTTAGAGCAATAATGGTGAGTTTTATCCAGTTGTATTAAAATCAGGAGTGTCATTCAGATTATAGGCCCACAGTTTTGCATGTTTATTATTGTTTAAATAAATGTATTATTATCCAGGTCGCCGATTGCAATATTTAGTGCACAAAGCCTGAACCAATTCAATCCTAAATAGAAGTTCCGATTTATGTTGTACGCACCAAGCAAGACATTTAATATCTATATAGTATGCCCAAGTTATAAACGCGCCGAAAAGTGGAGGTACTCATATAAAATACACATCAGCGGAAAGTGAACTTTAGCGATACAAAAAGAACTAAGTCAAATCCTTTTCTCAATAGGAGCGTGTAACCTCTTCATCGCAAATTCGTAAGATGCGCTTGACTGTGCAGAAGATGCCCTTTTAAATATTCTCTTCCTTAATAACTTCAACTAACAACGGAAGGGTTCATATGATATCTCACTTTTCCACGCTACTGGGTCGAAATTATTGTAGACATAAATATGCCAGGCGAGCGTCAAATTTCTCAGTCAGCCAAAGAAGTTTTCGTTTGTTTTTTACTCACTTTATGTACAATAAACATTTCGGTTTCCCAAATTATCGGCTAGGGATGAGAAATATTAATGTTCGTAATGACTGAAAAAACTGGCCTGAACCAACCGGACTCGGTATCTTAGCGGTACGTTTGTTACATCCCTAGTCTCTACAGGAAGAGTGGACGAAATTTGCGCTGTTTACTTACCCTTAATTGTTTTGTGAATAAATTGAAATAGTTTTCCTATTCAGTTACAAGTTTTCTTTATAAAAGGCCTTATATGTAACACAAGTTTCTATATTCTGCAAAGCCTTTTTAAAACCATCAAGAATTGGTTTAGAGAAAATAAAAATAAATAAAAAATTGTTTTAAATTGTGATTTTAATGGTAAGAATAATGATTTTAAATTGTGTGACACGTTCGACACGTCTAAATGAGGTATAATTGTATAAATAGTTTATATTATTATTATTATTATTATTATTATTATCTCTGTTTCACAGGTTTCCCTGGGATTTTCTAGAATGAACGGCTTAATGCAAGTTCAATCCTAGGATGGATGTGTTTGTTAGTTGTTATGAATTATCTTTCTGACAATATTACAAGTTGCTAACAGCGTTGCCTTTTGCATTTCCAGATAGATTTTATGCGGAAGTCCTAATTCTTTAATTGATGTGTGTAGGGATTTTGGGATTTCTCCAGTTGCTCCAAGAATTGCAGGAACTATTTGGGCCATGGGTAAATGCCACATGTTTTTAAGTTCTATCATTAGGTCACTATATTTCGTAATTTTTGTACTGTGTATTTTGTCTATGTTAGATGCATGAGGGATGGCTACGTCAATTATATATAGCGTTTCTTTATGTTTGTCTAGGTATGCGATATCTGGCCTATTATGTTGAATGTGGTGGTCTGTTATTATAATACGATTCCAGTACAGTTTTCCTTTCTCATTCTCAATTATTGCTTCCGGCTCATACTTGTGGTAAGGCTGTGTCTCTTGTTCTGGCAGAATTCTCTGAGCTAGTTTGGCATGTATTAGTTTAGCAACATGATCATGCCTTTGAGTATAGTCATTTGGAGCCAAGGTTTTGCAACCACTTATTAGATGTTCGATGCTTTCTGTTGTTTCGTTGCAAAGTCTACATTTATCGTTGGTGATGGTCGGGTCTTTTATTATGTGCTTCTTGTAGTTGCGGGTGGCAATAACTCTATCTTGTATAGCCATTGCAAAACCTTCAGTTTCTGAGAAGAGGTGTCCATGCTTTAGCCAGTCAAAGGATGCTTTTGTGTCGATATGGTTCTGTATTACAGTTGTTATATATCTACCGTGTTGTTCTTTCGACTTCCAATGTTCCATTTTATCTTCGTCCGTTTTTATGAGGTTTCTGAAATCAATGTTGGCATTGTTAAGATCGAGAGGTGTAAGCTTTTGGTCTTTTTCAACAATGGATCTGTGCATAGGATTGCTTGTTGCTTTCTGATGGAAATATGATCGTAACTGTTGTACTCTTTCGTAGCATACATTTGTGAAATCAATCACTTCTCTGCCTCCTTTTGTCCTGGACAGGTGGAATCTTTCTATAGAGCTTTTAGGATGATGGTCTAGATTCTTGGTGCATGCAGTCCGTGTCATGCGATTTAAATTTTCAGTGTCCGTCTTCGTCCATTTTACTATTCCCATAATATATGTTATTATGGGTGCCGCATATGTGTTTACAGCTTTAACTTTATTGGATCCTGTTAGCGCTGTTTTTAGTACTGCCTCTAATCTTTCCTTATATTTTTGTCTTAGAAGTTCTTTCATCTTGGCATTAGCTGTGCCTATGGATTGCTCTATTCCCAAGTATTTATAGGTTTCGTGTTGGTCGAGTGGACGAAAAATTTCATTTTCCATTTGAGTTACATATCCCTCGTGCTCCTGCTATCTTCCATTTCTTATTAAATTTATTCGACACTTGCTGATCCCGAATTGCATTTTTATATCATGACTGAATGATTCTGTTTTTCGAAGGAGCTGCATCATCTCTGTGTTGTCGTCGGCGTATATCTTTATGTCGTCCATATTATATGAGATGATTTACGACATGTTGTCTCTGGTTCTGCGGCCTGTGTCCTGCATTTGTTGCATTTAGAATATTCGTAAGTGGGTTGAGTACACACAGGGAGCTTAATGAGTCACCTTGAAAAATTCCATTTCGTATTTTAATGTTGGAGACTTTATTGGAATTCATTACTAGCGTTGTTTGCCACTTGGTCATCAGTGTCGTGAGTGCCGCTTGTATAGTAGGTGATATTTTGTATATTGTTAATATGAATGCGGAACACTATCGAACGCCTTGCGATAGTCTATATGCCATATGTAATTTTTTTTCTTGCTAATTGTGTCTGAAGTTATCTATAACTAGCTGTTCACGGCATCCTTGGCTATTTTTCCTACATCCTTTTTGTTCATCAGCGAGAAGATTGTTCGTTTCTAGATGTTAATATATCTTATTAGTGAGAATGGCAGTGAGCAGCTTATAGGCTGTTGGAAGGCATGTGATAGGTCTGTATGCACTTGGATCGGCGGTAGGAGTCTGCGTTTTCGGGATAAGGTAGATGATGCCAGTTGTAGAGAAGTCTGGAATTAGGTCTGGATTTTTGATTATGCCATTGTAAATATGTGCTAGTTTTTGATGGGCTTTGGTGTTTATTATTATTATTATTATTATTATTATTATTATTATTATTATTATTTTGCCTTACGGCATTTGTACTGCCTCTAAAGGGAACATTCACTTATCCCAGATATCTCGGATATCAAAAGGATTAAGCTCTGAGGGAACCCTTTCCATGTTATCCGGTCCTCAGTGGCATCTACGGATTTCCTACAAATTCTCGGACAGTACAGGCTGTTGCGAGAGGTACTGCTTTCTGCATCAATTTGAAGATATGTTCGCTCAATGCGAGTTCGTTGATGTTAATTAACAGGTTCTTTGGAATGAGTCCTGTTGATGACACAATGATTGGCACCGTTCTTACTCTCTCCATTCCCCATTGTTGCCGGATTGTAAATCTCGATATTTGGGATCTTTTCGGCGTGCTTGACCTGCAAATAGTTGTTGGGTATGGCAATGTCGATCATCAGCGTGGCTTCCTTGGCCCGCTTATCTACGAGAATGATGTCCGGTCTATTTGGGGTCGCCGTCTGGTCAGTAAGCACAGTGCGGTCCCAGTAGATCTTATAGTTGTTACTTTCTAAAACAGATTCGGGAGTGTATTTAGTAACTTACCTTTTCCGTCTGCAGCAGCAACAGCTTGTCTGTTAGTTCCTGATGGATTATCTTCGCAACTGCATCGTGCCTGACTTTATATTATGCTGCTGCAAACGTTTGTCATCCTCCTGTAATATGCTGGATGGTCTCTGTGGTTTGACAGCCGTACCAACATCGATCATCCGCCTCCGAAGCAACTCCAATTATGTACTTGAGATAGTTTCTGGTGGGAATAACTTGATCTTGAATAGCCGGCAGAAAGCCCTCGGTTTCGGGTAACATTTGTCCTGAAACTAACCAATAGTTCGACGCTGTATTGTCGACGTGATCCTAGGTAGCTTCATTCGCATGCCTCCCATGTAAGGGCTTTTCCTTCCACACTCGTATGATAGCGGTCTTGAACCTGGTGTTCTTTTGAAACCAGTGGTGTAGAGTCATCTACGTTACAAAGTGCCCTATGAACTTCTGAGCAATTCGCTTCCCTGTGAAAATAATTGCGCAAATTATTTATTTGCCGATCCAATTGTTTACGTAGATCCGCTAGACCTCTTTCACCTAAATCTATTGGCAAGGTTGTTCGCTCCACTGCGCTTCTCAGGTGGTGTGTGTGTGTGTGCTTTTGTAAGTAAGGTTCTTGTTTTCCGCTGTAGATTGTCAATGTCAGTGCCTGTCCATGCTACCAATCCAAACGAGTATCCAAGAACTGAGACGGCATATTTATTGATAGTCTTGCAGAGATTTTTGCTGTTAAGCTGAGTTTTGCCAAACGTTTTATCCTTTAGTTAATTCAGCCTTCATTACGCATTGTTTGTTTTATTCCGAGGTACTTGTAAAATTCATCTCCTTTCATTGACTCGATGTTCTGGCCGTCGCTAAGTTCAAAGTGACAAACTGACATACTTTATCTCCTACGATGTTCACTGTACGACACTTTACCAGTCCAAGCTGCATTCCGGTATCCATGGAGAATTGTTCTGTAATCTTCAACATTTGCTCCAGCTGGTTTTTGGTAGCTCCCATAAGTTTTAGGTCATCCATATAGAGCAATTGATTGACTTTCTCTCCTGCTTCGTTGTTTTTGATATTGTATCCATAGGAAGTACACTTCAGCTGGTGGGATAGAGGGTTCATCGCAATACAGATCCATAGCGGGCTGAGGGCATCTCCTTGAAATATACCTCTTTTTATTGGTATATTTTCGGTGGTAATTCCGGATTTATTAAGATATATTTTCGTTTGCCAAGATGTCATGGCATGCCTTAAAAGTTGCATGTGAGCATCAGTCTTATATATTTGAAGAATCTTTAGTAGCCACTCATGAGGCACAGAGTCATAAGCCTTTTTATAATCGATGTAAGCCATGTACAGATTCCTATGCTTGGAAAATGCCTGCTTACAGATGACAGAGTCGATTATGAGTTGCTCTTTGCACCTCATTGAACCCTTAGCGCATCCTTTCTGATAGTGAGCTATGATCTTGTTTCGCTCACACTGGGCATACAGCCGATGCGCTAAGCAGGTTGTTATCACTGTTGTTTTCTTTTATTACTCGATGTGTACCTCTTTAAATGGCCTGAAATACAGATAATTTTTGTTTTAAGGTGCAAGACATTGCTGATGTGTTTGGTTTTCTGGATCATCACGAGCATGGATTCGATATCGAGTCATGATTGGTCGAACGCAAGTTTTCAGCCTATGTGACCTTACTCCATCGATGTACTCTTTTAGCCTTCCTACATCTCTTCGTATGTCATCAATCCTAGCATTCAATCTTCTTTCCCAATGAGGTGTTTGTGGCTCGTCCACTGTTTGCGTCGTTCCCTTTGTTCTTACTTTCGTTCCCAGGATTCGGGCAATGGCCCTTGCAGCGCAGTAGATTTACATATGAAAGTGGTCCAACGTATTCGCCTGGGTGATATAGTTTGGCAGAATTCGGTTATTCATAATAGTAAGGGCGGTTCCTAGTTTCTTGGAGGGGTTCTCGACATAATGGTGGTCTACTTAATGGGTCGGTGCCATTGTACTCCACAACTAGCTTTCTCATCTCTGAGAGAAGTGTGTCGAATAATCCTTCGATGTCCAAATTATCTATTTAAATAATATGCCCCACTGTTCAGCTGTTGCTCTGCTACTTCAGGCGTCCCACCCACATTTCCACCGTCTCCGTCTTGGCCACCATTCTCGTTATTATCGTGATTCTCAATCTATTCATCATCATGATCATCATTATCTTCGTTGTTGTTGTGCAGGTTTAGCAGTTCGCGTTCAACTTCTTGTTTGATGGTGGGCAGCTGGGATGAGATTGTTTCTGATTATAACACGATATTGATCTGCCACTCTCTGCTCTGTTACATGCAGCTCTGAATAATCTGTGCAGAATTCAGTATGTAGTCCTTGTCGATAGCCGATGGTCTCTCGTCCTAACTGTGTTACCCTAAAATAGATACGCATTATTGATTCATTCATGGACGGTGTCCATTTCATGCGTCGTCTGGGTAATCCCGCTTGAGTGAGCGCTGGCTGAAGTTCCTGCGCAACACCTCAACGGACGGTATCCGGGTTCTTAGACGACACCTGGGTCGTTGTTGTGGAGCTGTTGCTCCTTGTGCAGCCTCCTTAGCACCCTGCCACCGACGTCCCGCAAGTTGTGATGTTCAGCGCTGGCTCCACATGACCTGGCGATCGCCAGGCAGCGTCCTTTTTCCGAGGCTTCGGTTTTTCTCCATTTTCATGGGTATCTCCCTTTAAGGCAGGGGATACGGCTTTTTTTTTACTTACTGCCAGGTAACTCACACCCGTGGGGACGTCACACCCCAAAGCAGCCGAACTAGAGTTCAACTATTATTATTATTATCGTTATTCTTATTTCTCAACGAATGTTGGGGTTATAACCTATCCCGGATGTCAAGCATCAAAAGGTGTAGGTTAGTCTTAGCAATTATTATATTATATAATATCCTGTAAGAATTTTCTCACTATGTGGCATGTACTTAGTAAGACTGCTTTCTGGACCTCAATATTATCGTGCAGTCCTAGTATTGTGAGATTCTCTTCCATGGTTTTATGTATAAGTCCAGTTGATGATATGATGATCGGTATCACATGAACCTTATAGAGACGCCATATTTGCTGCATCTCGATGGCCAGCTCCGAGTATTTGACTTTTTTCTCCTGGTATTTGGATAACATGTTGTTATTATTGGGCACAGCTACATCTATCAAATATGCTGTTTTCATTTCCTTGTTCAACAGTACCACATCAGGCCGATTATTCGTCACCTGTCTATCAGCGATAATGGCCCGGTCGTAGTAGAGTTTAAAGGAATTATTTTCCAGTACAGAGCTTGGCTGGTACTTGTAGTAAGGCACATATGTGTTAAGCAGTCCATATGTTAGCTAGCTTCTGGTGTAGGATATTGCATACCTGGTTGTGTCGGTGTAGGTAGTCTGTATTAGCTAAATAAGTACAACCAGATGTTATGTGTTGTATAGTTTCTGATTTCTCGTTATATCTTCTGCACTTGTCTGATTCGATGGTTCGGTCCCTAATGACAAATTTGCTGTAGTTTTCCGTATTTATTACTTGATCCTGTATGGCCATTACGAATCATGCTGTCTCTGGGAAGAGTAGTCCATCCTTCAGCCACCAGTTTGATGCGTCTTTGTCTATATGGGGCTGGTTCAAGTCGTTGTGATGTCGTCCATGTAATGCCATTTGTGCCCATTGATCTTGTTTCTCGGCATCGGATACAACCCCAAGATTGATGTTATTACTGGAGAGATTAAGAGGAGTGTACGATTTATTACTTGAAACTGTAGCCCGGTGGAGAGCAGATGTTTGTGCCTTCCTGTTGAAGACCTCTCTCAATTTTGCTAGTTGCCGAAAGAGCAGATCGGCCAGGTCAATTAGGGATTGGTCGCCTTCTTTCCTTGGTAGGGTCATTCGAAGAGTGGATGCTCTTGGGGGGTGCACTTTGTGCTTTATCATCATTCTGCTAGTAGTTTTCTATAGTCCCTCAAGATCCGTGTTGGTCCACTTCAAGACTCCAAAGCTGTAGGTAAAAAACGGGTACAGCATAGGTGTTTATTGCTGTAATGAGATTTCCTGCATTTAGCTCCGACTTTAGAAGGGTTCGTATTCGTTGCAGATACTGATCCTTCACCTTGGCCTTCGCTTGTTTTTCTTCAAGCAATTTAGCTTGTTGGAAACCCAGATATTTATAGGTTTCCCCTTCGTTCATAGCCTGGACTATATCTCCATTTGGGAGAGCAACATCACCATTTATGACTTTGCCTTTTTCGATGTTTAAGGCTTTGCATTTTTCCATTCCAAATTGATGTCCTTGGAGAACGTATATGTTACAGCTATCTCTGTTAGCCTTGATATTGAAGCCATATCCTGTGCTATTAAGCAATGCAGAGAGATGGTTCATCGCTAGACAGAACCAGAGTGGGCTCAATGAGTCGCCCTGAAAGATTCCTCTATTAATGCATATCTCATCGGTGGTGAGAGATTGACCGTTGATAAATAGTCTGAGGTTCGTTCTCCATTTTTGCTGAATAGTGGCTAGGAAATTAATGATTTTGGGATGAATCTTATACATGTGTAGTACGTCTAGAAGCCACGAATGGGGCACACTAGCAAATGCCTTTTTGTAATCTATAAAGGCTGTATATAAGTTGCGTTGTTTTTCTTGTGCTTGCTTGAGTATTACAGAATCAATTATAAGTTGATCCTTGCATCCTTGATGGCACCTGATGCACCCTTTTTGTTCTTCAGCCAAGAGGTTATTACTGCCTATATGGCGGTAGATTCTGTTAGCAATGCACCCTGTTAGTATTTTGTACGTAGTCGGCAAACCCTTAATGGGCCTATATTGGGACGGGTCTTCCGTTCTGACGCTTTTGGGAATCATAGTTGTTGAGCACAGCATAAGAAATTCAGGGGTCTTTTCTGGGTGGTACATGATTTCCGAAAATTTTCGAGCGAGAGGTTCATGACACACTTCTAGTTTCTTGTACCAGAAGTTATGAATATTATCCACACCTGGCGCCTTCCAATTACTTGTGTCCCTAATGGTGTTATTCACCTCTTCCTTGGTGATTATGTCAAATTCCATCTGGAGTATAATCATTTGGTTCTGCTGTGTCTGGATCCATCCAGCATTTCGGTTGTGCTGTTTCGGTTCAGCCCAAATGTTCGACCAGTACTCGGTGAGATGTTCTTTGCTCGGCAATTTGTTCTCAGCGTTGGTTGGGTTGTTCTTATTGCTGATTTCCCTATTTGAATTGCCTTTCATATGTGTTAAAGAGCCTGTTCTGCCTTTTCCTCTTTGAACATTTGAAGTATCTACTGATACGTTTCGATTTGGCTTTAAGTTTCTGCTTTAATGTGTCTATATGTTCAACCACCTTTTGCTGATAATTTGGGTCCTTGATCTTGGTGCCTATGTTCTTGAAAATTTTATTACCTCGTGTTTTGAGTCTGTTCGACGGATGTTCCGCTCCTTGAAATTCGATGAGTCTCCCTAGTTATTGCCTTAGATTTTCAATCGTTTTTTCAAGCCTTCTCTGCCATATTGGTTTTTGAAGCTGAATTATTTTTTTCCGTGTTTTTCTGTATATGCACTTGTTGCTTATGGCATCGGAGAAGTGCGACAGCTGAGCAGTATATCAGATTATGAAGTTTCTCTAGGGTGTTATAATCTATAATTACCTCTGGCAGTATGTTGTTAAAAACTCTTATGATGTTATTTGTGTCCCGATTGGTCCTAAGTTTCGGGAGCTTTGGCCCCTCAGTCGGGTCTGCTTAATCAAATTCTGCTATTGCTCTGTGAAGTTCACAGTTTGCTGCTGTCATTATGTTCTCGATGGTGATGAGAGTGATACCGGTATTATTTTCCAGTTCAATAGGTTCGTGCTCGCCCGTTTTCTTCAATTTCTTCCGCCACTGGCGCGGTTACAGCCTCTGGGCGCTCGTTCTGAAGTTCTAGCTGCACCTCTGCTTTAAGCTGTTCTAGGATTGGAGCCGGTATCAAATTATTTCGAACAATTACTCGCCGCTGATCTGCAACGCGTTGCTCGATCACGTTCTACAAATTGGGGTATTTTTCTATGAAGGATGGTTCTGTAGGTGGTTAAATCAGTCTCAAATGTTGTGATCTTGTAATAGAAGCGCATTATAAAAGAGTTTATTTCTTGTGTCTATTTCATACGCTTCCTTGGCTTTCCAGCTTTCGTGGTCTGGGGATCAACGGCTTGCGTCTCCTCAGAAACAGCGACAGCCGGTTGTGTGGCTTGGGTGTTGGGTGCTACAGAAGGTGATGTGGTTGTTGCAGTAGCCGTACTTGACATCACGCTGCTTCCATCGCTAGTCAAGGGAGACTGTAGCTCTTTTAACACACAGCTCTGTAGCTCTTTTTAGGTGTCTACCTAAGTCCTGAGCGCGACAAGAGGTTATGGTGGTACAATGTCGTTCCACCCGATTACTTCTTAAATTGTACGTACTGAATGAGGGGGATGCATTTTATACCTACTGCTAGGTAAAAATATATCAGCCGCCCCTAACATGGAGTCAGACGCTGTCGGGAAATCGCTCCTAACCTGGAATCAGACATTTCCTCACTATGTCGCTTCTTGCGACAGGCAGATTATACCCTGGACACATTCCAACCCGGGAACCAGACGGGTTAGAATGTGGTGTGCTAATTTTTGTCCACCCCAGGTATTTTATTTCCCTGGTACCCTTCAGTCTTAGATACTTACGAGCATCCCCATCGCCAGGGGCGGCCCCCGATAGCAGTTCAGCATCAGCCACGGGAAAGTTCAACTATTATATTAATAATAATAATAATTATTATTATTATTATTATTATTATTATTATTATTATTATTAAATACAATCTACCGGTATGTAGGTGTTAGCGTGGTGTCGATTTAAATTTTGTTTAATTTCTTTTGAATTCGTTGTTTAATTACAGTTTGCCACTTCATGTGTGTTTCTTGACGAATTTTTATTTATTTTTTAAAAAGGGAAGACATGCTATGTGGAAACAACCAGTCCGCAAAATTGTTACGTCTTGGACTCGGTATGTACTAGCTCTTTCTCGAACTCAGACGGATGCAGGAGTTTAGATATTGCAGTACAATATGAAATAAAAGTTATTTAGCTGTTTTACTAAAAGTGGCGAAACATGTCGATTCATTCATATATTTTTTGCTCAGTAATTATTTTTCCTTTGGAGGGTTAATTTTCAAGCTTCGGTGTATGTGTGTAGAATAATCACTTCGATTCCAGCTAGGCAGTTCTCACTACCTCTTGCAGAGGGGTATCCCATTGGAAAAATAAATCATATTTTGGCAGGATCTAAGCACAATAATACTGTCATATGTTCTAATTTTTAGGAAACTCTCCTGCTGGAACCCATGTTTGAAGTACCAGGTGCCGGTATAACAGAGGTCCATATAACAGAAGAGTGCGTGCGTGGCAAAGGTCAACCGACATACGTCAAAACAAGCCCAGAGGCGTCAGAAGAAGACGAAATAAATGCAACCATTAGACTAAAACAATGATATTGGGGGGAGATGCATATTTAGGTATTGCATTGTATAAAATCGTTTTGTTTGTGGCTGTCAAAATTGACAGTTAGGAAAAGAAATGTTTTCATGTTTGATGTCCGATTGAGAGTACAAATCTGGTTTAGGCCATATGCACCATATGACATGTTCTTGGGTCAATCTGTGATTCTAAAGAAATGGAATTAAACCTGTACAATTGTTTGTATATAGAGCAGAGGAAAATGGGTTTAGTGTATACATAATTTTCATAATGTATCTATAAAAACTCAGCTTTTTAGTCGAGCGAAGTAGATGTTGCTTAAGCGATGTAGATCAGTCGTCAGGAGTTGGGCTACTTGGTAATGCGAAGCCCTAAAATTATGATATTTTTTCTAGGAGATTGAACAGTCTGAAAATAATTGGAATATTGCATTTTCGACATAACAGGCACATATTGTTTATGTTATATCATCAACTCTTGAAAGGTGCAAAGTTGTCATAAGTCCAGAGGGATAAGGATAACCTAGTTTTGTTTATAAAAATACGATACCGTTAATAAAAGTGGAAGACCTCGATATATTTCACCAGAACATAAATGAAAAAAAAAATGCGATAGATCTAGTGGTGTCACATACATGTCGTCATATTCCCAAAGTCTTATATACATCGGTTTGTTTCTTTGAGGTGTCGAATTGGTTATCAAGGAGATGTCTGTATATAGGTTTTTTTTTCATAAAAATAGCTAAATAATACCTTACTACAAGTAAGAAGAAAATTGTATAATTTTAACCATACTTAATCGTACAATTTCTTTATGGCCATACTACTTTTCATGTTACCTTTTTCAAGTTGAAAATATAATAAAATTAAAAACGAAATTAAGATAAATTCCTTATGGTGTGAACATACATAATCGAAAATGGAATAAATGCGCAATAGTTCAAACATATCAGATTCTATGTACAGGGTAAATACAAATATAAAACTCTTCGGATACTTACTTATGTAGGGATTCTTAATGAATATGTGTTTATGGCTATCTACATTATTTGAAGAATCCTTGTGTAATATAATTTTTTTTTTATCTCATTTAACTCGTATTTCTGAAGAACGTCCGCATACCATAGTCACATCAAAGAAGGCATCAGAGGATTCTAAGTTTTGCATTCTTTACGACCGAATATGTATTTTTGTTAAACTTCACTTTATTTCTTGGACAAAGATATATTTTTTACAAGAGTTATTTTCGCAATAAATATGTTTTCCCATATCTCCAACACTGTCGGGATACAGGCTGTATATACAAGGATTTAGAGTGAGTGTCTGTTTACTCATATATGTAAAACTAGTTATTATAATATTTTTAAAAAATGTATCATGAGATACATATTTTGACCTAGATGTCACTTCCAGGTAGACCAGAAGTGAAGTTAGTATATTTTACATGGACTTTTTTTTCTATTACTTACTTTATTTCTAAGCAAATTATCACTAATGTGGAAGTTGCATTGGTTTTAAGGGTATTGAAAATTTACGAGATAAAGAAATGCGGATCATAACTCGCTGCTCATTTTCGTTTAAAATACTTAATATGGATAATGTGCCACTTGCGGAGTATTACTCTGTATATACGTAAAATTGCATCTAAAATTAAAAATAACAAAAGAGCATAAGTTTCTACAAGGGTAGCTAAATATTAACAATCTAAAAAATCAAGACACGATCAAACATTATTTTTCTTAAGACTGTTAATTTTGATGGCAATATATTAAACCTTTCGTCGATTTTGACGATAAATGTTATTTTTTTCTTAGGGGTAAGATTTTGTTGTTAAATAAAATTTTATTTATAGCCTTATTTTAGTAACGGTAACGAAAATTTAAATAAAAATCGTAAAACTGCCCTAAAAGTCAGTATATTATTGTGATGTTTATAGTAGATTTAAAATTTTTAAGCTATTATATCTAATAAAAGCCTTGAGATTGGTTATATGTATGTTTTGTTCATGAATATATTTTTTTAAATCTAAACTGTGTTAAATGGTTTGGATGTACTCGAATTTTATAGTGGTCTACAAAGGATGGCTAGATAGTATTATCACAGCTTATACATACACATCTAGAACATTCTCTTGGCGAGAACGGTTTGCACTATGCTCCGCCTCTTAGGGGAAAAGATTTCTTTGACGTGCAGTCGGGAGATCGGTATTACTTATCGTACGTTTAGCCGTCATAGCCGTGCGTATAATTTTGCGCATTTCGTTTGTGATTCTTTTGAACATTGTGTTTTATTTTTGCTTTTAAACTCTAGTAAAATGCGTGACAAAAAAACATCAGGACATCATCATGTTTGTGCAGTGCGAAACTGTTTTATTAAAGGGTATAACTCGAAGAAGAAATTCTATCGTTTTCCTAAGGATGCTAACCGGTAAGTACTTACAACATATTTTTTGCATGTTTTGGTAAAAAGTAAACTTTCGATTATTCCGCCGTATGTTGTAAAATATTTTAGAAATATCTTGTGATTTTAACTTGTATAGTTTCAAAAACGGGTAGTAGTACAGTTGCTTAAAACCCACAGTTAATTAAGAACAACAATTTTTAAAATCGTTAAAGTAGTTTATTTAAACTCATACAAAATTCTTCTTTTAATATGAGAAGCTCTGTTTGGTCTGTTTAAATATAATATGCCTTAAGTGTCGGTACTTTCATGTCAAAATAATTTTATCCTTTAGGTAATTACTATAGTTACAATTAAACTAACAATAGGGAACTTGCACAAACAAATAAAAACCGAAATAAATGCTAAAAACCATAAGTGGACATCCTATAAAAAAGTTTAGTAAAAAAAGAATCTATTAATTAAATTCATCATGGCCAAAATCTTGAAATAAAAATGTCAAGAAATTCGAATTATTCCAGGCGCTCGGAAACGCGCGTTCACTGGTCGTGACGTAGAAGAGCATAATCAGTTTGTCGGCGCGCCGCACAGTGCTTTGAGAGAATGGGATAAATGGACAAAAATCATGATTCTTGTTGTACTCAACGGATTTAAACTAAATAATAACCGTTGGGTAGCTAATACACTAAGCTATATCTGACACACAAAAAATCTGAGTTTAGGTGTTTATAAAAAATGTATGCTGGCTTGTACGCTATGAAACTTTTAATATTTCTGGATTCAATATAACACAAAACGGCAAAAAAGTCGTAGTTAGGTTTTTCATCGCACAATTTTATTTTTTATAATAATTTAACATTATATACAAATGATGATAATAATAATAATAATATTAATAATAATAATAATAATAATAAATACATATAGGTAAACATAATTCAATAAATTTTGACATAGATTTAAAATTATACCACTAACTTTAATTAATATAGAACTTCAAAAAGGAGGTACCCAGAAAAATAAAGATCTTAAAATGGTTAAATAATATAATAAACATTCTTAGAAAAAGGAAAGGAAGTTCAAAATTGTAAAATTGCTACTCATTATGTAAATAAATGAAAATTTATATTAAAAAAAAATAATCATTAGATTCCTAAGCGAAAAAAAACATAACTTTTATTGTTGAAAATAGCATAGAAAAAATTATTCGCTTTCCGAAAGGTCAGAACTCAGAACTGTCTGAACTTTGCAAGTCAAGTTCGCCAATATCTGAAGGCAAAATATCCGAATACTGTTGCAAACAAAAAAGTCTATTTCCAAATATTCTGTGATATCATTTATGTTATCCTGTCGTGATTTGAAAGTTGTAGTCTTTCTGAAAGATGATATAAATAGATCTGAGGTAAGTAGTAGATTATTCCTAATGTCCTTATTTGAGCTTTTTCTAGAAGTTTTTCTTGTGTGGTTCAAACGCACTTTTCGGACCGCTTTATGTCTTGCTTCAAGTGCATCCTCGGCTAGTTGCTCTATGGGCAAATCAAAAAGTTGAATAATCTCAATTCCATGAACTAGAATCTTATGGATACTGCAAGGCATATAGTACCAAGGATATAATTCCCGATTTTCTCGATTCCCTCAAAATCCGTTGAAACTGCACCAACTTGATTTTTTGTCCTATAGACACAACTCTTAAAATTTATGAAAATTTTAAAATAAGTTCTTTGTTAATGCCGGTTATCGAGGAACTTAACTCTGGGTTTTGAAAAAACCTTCTAGCCATATTCCCATAATTCGTGGATCCATAGCCTGGTTTTGGTTTGTCAATAATTAATCCCATTTGAACTTTAAAACCCTTCTGAAGTTTTCGTTTTTGGTTTTCAACAAGTTTTTTCTTTCCAGGGTCCTTAACTTGCCAACACTTTATTGGCAATATATAACAAACATTCAAAACAACAGATCCATGAATGAAGGGAAGATATGCCAAAGTTAAAATTTTCAATTTTTGTCACCCTTTCGAAAACTTTATCTGTGTTCATCTCTTTGAAATACGAACCGCAAATAAAACACGTTTGCGTTGAGTTTATTCCTGATAAAGTATTGATACAGCTACCATCTAACATTGTAAAATGAAGAATATATTGCAGAGAAATCTGTACATTTAATGTGAATGTTTAAATGTCGTATTTGTGCACATTGGTACAATACACGCCTTATGAGCTGTCTTTTTTTCCATTTTAGTTCAAATCACAATATACAAACCAAAAACACTGTCACAGACGAAACAAAAAAATATTACAACCCACTAAACTTAAAGCATAACCTGCTGTCTCTCTCTGCGAGTCGCAATGTGGTATGTGGTCGCAATAGAAGTGGCAGGTAGATGATCGGCCGATCCGCCGCGCCGATCGTTATGCTCTATGACGTCAAATCGTGTTTAAATTGGCGCGGATTTAACGGCAACTTTAAAAATGTATAGAAACAAAACGGGTGATATTTAACACTTCAGATTTGGCACACCTTCTTTTTTAGCGAAATAGAACAGGTTATTGAAATAAAAAAAACATGTGCAAGTTCCCTATTGTTTTCACCTTAATTATCTGAAGGATAGCATTTATTCCTAGATAAAAGTACCAGGGAAGTTATTAATTTAATACTTTAATGTTAAAAAATTGACCCTTTTTCCAAGTTGTAAAAAGGGAAGCAAAAGAGGTTATATTAAGGGTTTTGTTTAATATTTCGAGCTTTGATTTCTATGTACAAATTGTATATTTTTTTAGGTTTAAATAATTAAAAAGTACTTCCTATAGGTACCTTAAATCCGTTAAGGTATTATACCACAGCTTACACATTACTAAGCTGTGACCAGTGCCGGATTTACATACGAGGAGACCTTAGGGCATCAAAGAATCGGGGCCCTATAGCCTATACCTATGCAACTTTTTCTCTCTTTTTTATACAAAAAACAACAAAAACATTAATCATACGAGTATAAGATAATTTAATGAACTGAACTGAAAAGTCACCTGACACTTTTATATAACGATTCTTCTTCAAATACAGGAAAAAAACTTTGCTTCTTAAACCTTAAACTAACACTTTTACTGGGAAACTATGTCAATGAAATAAATCTAAACAAAATAAAACTCATAATTACTATCAAAAAAATTAAAAATAAAATGATCTTTACACTTGTGGGCTTGTGTTCGCTGAACTAAACTAAACCATAGCCTAAAGAAGAATAGCCGCGACACTCGGCTCGTTTAGTGGGGTACGGCATCAAATTTTCTCACTGAAGCGAGCACACTACGCAGTTGGAACTCGATGCCAATCATACGCGCTTACCTGGGCCGGAGTGCAATAAATTTTCATTGGAATTAAAATTGAAAAAGATTTGTTGTTTGGGTAAATAGACTATCGTTATGTGTATATATTGTTTTGTTTGTATGTTATATAAATAAGTTAATGTTTATGTGTTAAAATGGGAAAATGACGGCAGAGTTGTGCAGCTAGTTAGTTTGGGTTAGTTAAATTTGATCATCAGGTATCGGAATCGGTTTAAATGACTAGAATAAATTGGAACTAACTGAAACTAACCGAAAGGTAATTGAACGACTAACCAAAGCTAGCCAAAAGTAACCATAAGGACCAAAACTGGCTAAAACGTATCGGAACAGGTTACAAAAATTAAAGTAACTAAAACGAAACGAATTTAAGCGACTAACCATAAACATTAAATTTGCTTATAACGTATAGGAACCGATTCAAATGACTAAAATAAACTGGAACTAACTGAAAGTAACCGAAAGTTGATTGAATGACTAACCAAAAGTAACTAATAGCACCAAAACGGGCTAAAACGTATCGCAACAGATTAAAAATTTTAAATTAAATTAAAACTAACCCAAATTAACCGAATATTGGCAAGTAACTAAAGACTTTAAAATTGGTTATAACGTATCGGAACCGGTTCAAACGACTAAAATAAATTGAAACTAAGTGAAAGTTACCGAAAGTTGAATGACTAACCAAAAGTAAGTAAAAGCATCAAAACGGTCTAATACGTATCGGAACAGATTAAAAATACTAAAGTAAGTTAAAACTAACCCAAATTAGCCGAATTTTGGCGACTAATCGAAAGTAATCAAAAACTTTAAAATTGGTTATATAGCGTATCGGAACCGGTTCAAATGATTAAAATAAAGTAAAACTAACTGAAATTAACCCAAAGTCGATTGAACGACTAACCAAAAGTAACCAAAAGGGCTAAAACGTATCGTAACAGGTTAAAAATATTAAAGTAAGTTGAAACTAACCCAAATTAACCGAATTT
>MU182450.1:293084-306429 GCA_016904865.1 Pissodes strobi | reverse complement strand
TTTTGGCTACTAACCTAAATTAATTAAAAACATTTAAATTGGTTATACCGTATCAGAACCGGATCAAATGACTAAAATAAATTAAAACTAACTGAAACTAACCGAAAGTCGATTGAACGACTAACCAAAACTGACCAAAAGCACCAAAAAGGGCTAGAACGTATCGTAACAGATTAAAAATATTAAAGTAACTTGAAACTAACCAAAATTAACCGAATTTTGGCGACCAACTTGAATTAATTAAAACCATTTAAATTGGTTATATCGTATCGAAACCGGTTCAAATAACTAAAATAAATTGGAACTAATTGAAAGTAACCAAAATTTGATTGAAAGACTAACCAAAAGTAACTAAAAGTACCAAAACGGGCTAAAACGTATCGGAATAGTTTTAAAATATTGAAGTAAGTTAAAACTAACCCAGATTAATTCAATTTTGGCGACTATCCTTAACACTAAAATTGGTAATATCGTATCGGAACCGAAAGTTGATTGAACGACCCAATTTTGGCGACTAACCAAAACTATCCAAAAACATTAAAATTGGTTATAATGTATCGGAACCGGTTCAAATGACTAAAATAAATTAAAACTAAACGAAAGCTGATTGAACTAACCCAAACTAACCAAAAGCACCAAAACGGACTAAAACGTATCGGAATAGGTTACAAAATTTAAAGAGCCCAAAAATAATCGAAAATTAATAATATGGAAACATTCATAAAATATATATGTATACACATTTTATAGAAATAACATCTTTCTAATTTTTTTATTGGTCTTACAACCATTTCATCATTTAGCCATGTTGATTTTAGTTTGACAATATTTTTGAATTATATTTCAGTATAAAAGCTCTCAAAAGAGCGGGGCATATTTTCCGATTTTCGAATTCTTCTAAAAATTCTAGATATATTTCATGTAGCATGTCGATAGCATTCCTTACATTTAAATGCAACTGTTTTCAAACAGTAACTTTCAAATTGTTGTAACTTTAAACCCCTGTAGAATTTGATCGGTTTAACTTATAGAGCGAAACGATTTGCATCTTCTTATCTTAGTTATTTAGTATCTATCTAGAGATACCAAATTTTCGGTTTGGTGGGGAGTATTTTCCAGGTTGTGGTTATGTGGAAGATAATAAAATGCAAAACATTTCGTTTGACAATAAACAGTTCTGATTCTACAATAAAGGTGTAAGTCTCAAAAACATTGTTTTTGCTGGTTGTCGATCGTTATCCAGATATATCCATTATTTCAGATTTGAACAGCACCTTGATAACATTTTGATTCGCTGTAACTTTTTTGTTTTTAAAGATATCAAGGTAAACAAAAAAGCAAAGTGTAGGGTTGGTAGCCAAGTTTTTTTCTAGGTGACACATAAAACAAAACACTAACAATTTTCTGACATAAAAGCCTACTCTATATTTTTTTTGAATAGAACATTCTGTGTATTACTACATTTTTGGACACTCTAATGAAATCTAAACACATGTCATGTATAATATCCTATACCTATCTTTAGCTGTTTTCGAGATATTGACAGTTGAATGTCGGGCATTTTGACATTTTGAGAGGCTTTAAAATCTAAACCGCACGAGATCAAAGAAAACGGTTTGCACATCTCTATCTTAGGTTTACATAAGCTATCGAATGACAGTGACTTTGAATTTAACCGGAGGTTTAAAAGTTCCGGTTAATTTTATCCGCGGGTTAAATTCAAAGTTACTGTCATTCGATAGCTCATGAAAACCTAAGACATCAGGAATATGCAAACCGTTTTCTTTGCTCGCACGAGAGTTTAGATTTTAAAGCCTATCAAAATGTCAAAATGCCCGACTTTCAACTGTCAATATTTCGTAAACACCTAAAGATAGCTATAGGATATTATACACGAAATGTGTTTAGATTTCTCTAGAGAGTCCAAAAATGTAGTAATATACAGGGTGTTCCATTAAAAAAAAAAATAGAGTAGGCTGATATGTTAGAAAATCGTTAGTGTTTTGTTTTATATGTAACTTAGAAAAAAACTTGGCTACCAACCCTACATTTCGCTTTTTTGTTTACCTTGATATCTTTAAAAACAAAAAAGTTACAGCGAATCAAAATGTTATCAAGATAAATTGAACGCATGGTACATGTTGCACCGATTTAGCGTAATTGTTCACTTCATGCATAAACTAGTTCGTGAACTATAGCCAGATCAAAAATTTACTTTCATTTCACCATCTGGATAATATTTTTATCTAGTGAATAAAATGAAAAAGCTGTTACAAAAAGCATGGAAAATCGTACATAATACGTGTATGAAAGTTGTGCAGGTTGCTATGAATCTATATAAAACAAAATTATGTTCTTATATAAGATCTTTTTTAAGCTTAAAAGAGAACAACTAGATAAATCAAAATTTTCAAAATTATTATTGCAGATCTTCACAAGTTCGTCTAAAACCGTAACTACTTGTGCAATATAATCGCTCATATAAAAAAACTTTTGTTGTGTATAGATCTTGTTGATATTTGAAGACTATCTTGGAGCCTATATTCTATTATAGTTATATCCATTTCAGTTTATTTCAATTTCAATTTATTATATGTGTGTTATAACGTTAAAAAATAAATAATTTTCTACATAAGTGAGTTGTTTTATTGATCGTAATTTATCAAAATAATATGTAACTCAATTATATTTTTCTTTAGGTAATTGACTTTTCTTTCAAGAATGCTGCACTTACTACAAGTAATCTACATTCGCCATTCTTAATTTCATCTCAAAAGATATTTTTAAATATTTCTTTCAGGTGTAATGTTTAAATAAATATCCGCCTCTCTTTATGCAGTTTTTTGGATCGTTAAAAAATTGGTTATTCTCTACTCGAAATAAGCAGTATTTTATAAATCATATATTTTGTAGTGAAAGTTTAAATAAAATAATAGGGGAGAGTAACAATTTTAGTATATAGTCCCAAAAAAATAGAGTACGGCTCACTTCACTAAAGATTGCCGTGGGGTTGACGTCAAGTTAGATTTATTTATTTCCTCCCCACTACATAGTGATAAAGTTGGTCCTCGCTTGTCAAACAGCTATATTCTTCTTTAGGCTATGACTAAACTATACTTATTTCTCTATATTTGAAAAATCATCTATAAAACTTCATTTTTCAATTATTTCATATCCGCAAAATATTAATGTATAATCACAGCTTGTATAAGCTGTGGTATAATGTATAATTCATAAAATAAAAAGCGGTTTCTGGCGGTATCACAAACATTGCCGTTGACTTCGCCGGCGCCGCGCCTCTTTGTCGGCAGCGTTGGTAAAGCACGCCGAAATTTTAATTTTTATATTGTTAGCGCTATAAAACATCATATTATGATCGATTAAAAAAGTTATAATAAAATTAGCATTTGACTTAGCAAAGTGGCCGCTGTTGCCGATTATGGAGTGGTTGCTTTATATTTGGTATTTTTTTAAATAAAAATGATTAGCTTTGTTTTAGATTATGTAGCCATATAGTTTTAAAAGATACAACAAAAAATGTAATTTTTTTAATAAATAAGTCAGCTTTTTTTGTTCGTACGATGTGGGGCCCTAGCAGGGTCCGGGGCTCTAGGGCTATTGCCCTTTTTGCCCTATTGTAAATCCGGCAGTGGCTGTGACATTATTATAATATAATATTTCTACCTACAAAGACAAGTGAAAATTTTATGAACAAGGCGTATTTCGTCTAGAGACATCTAAGGTTCTAAACTAATTTATTTATTATAGGCATAATAAAAGTATATAAAGGCACCTGTATCTCCAACATAAAGGATGGTCTAGATTGGTGGTTTATGACATTAAGAATAGATACTTTCAAAGAAAAAGTAGACAGTAAACTATTATAGCAATGAAAACTATAAATAATTTGCATCCTAATAACGTATAGAGTTGTATGAATATGACGACGGCATGTCTCGCGCATTCACATATTACAAATCGAATAGAAGTTTTAAATATTTGGTTTTTTATTTGTAATTTTGACATAGCTAAACAAAAATCTAATTTTTTATGCTAGGCGCAAAGCCATTTTCGGTTGGTTACTTTGGATTAGTTTGGTTTTAAATCAGTTTAAACTTTCTGTACCTACTTCAATTATTTACAATATGCGAAGCCGTGATATTTTTATTATACGTAGGTGTAAGTAAATTTTTTACTCTTTTTTTACTATTATTATAGGTAAGCAGTTTTTATTTTCTTTCTTGTTCATCTGTTAGTTTTCAATTATTGGGCAATAAAAGTTATTAAAACCCTGAATTAAACAACTTTATTTTATTATATCTAATTTTTACCCTGTCCCTAACAAATTACATTATATTGACAGACATCACCGTGCGACTGTCAGAAGCAATAATTTCTAAGGTCTTTTTCAGCTATGCAAAATAATTAAGATTTTTGCATCCGAATTTTATTATTCGACACATTCACAATTGGAAAATACACGCCGTAAATGCCAAACTGTAAATAAAGTCCATTCAAGGCTATTGCGCTGTTACGTCAGAATTTCTAACGTCAAAAGAAAAGATCCGTACGTCTTAGATAGACTCGTACGTTATTTTTTACACTAGCCAAAAGATGTCTCTGTACCTGTTTTCTATTCCGAAGCACGTTCCGTTTTTGTCAATTTTACATACTTATGACAATATTGTTTTAAACGTCTGAGCATCTGAATAATACTTTTGACAGTTCGTTTAATTTAAAATAATAATATGTTTTTTATCGTCTAAAATCCGTTTAAAAACGATTTTAAATGGCAAAATTGTATAAAAATCCGAAAGTTCGGACTTTTTTAGGCCGATAGCCATGGCTTCGGACGAATTTGTCGTGGATTTTGAAGCGAAAATTCATTTTAAATTCAACCGTCCATTAAAAATAAGCTGTGCTATGGATCCAAATACACTGCGAATATAATAATTAAAAAATAATACTTTTGACGGTTCGTTTAATTTAAAATATGATTTTTTATCGTCTAAAATCCATTTCAAACGATTTTGAATGGTAAAATTGTATATAATACCGCCCTAGCGGCTAGAATTGGTTTGCGCATTTCCGTCTCATTTGAGGAGATTTGTCCTCATATCGCCGCGTAAGATGTTTACACATCAAAAATACATTTTTTTCTAGAGATATAATTTTTTAGTATTATCAAATAAATTAAAAAAAATGTCACTTACATTGTGCACAGCTTTCCAGGGTAAAAGTGGCCTACCAGCATCTTTTTCACGTGTGAAATAATGCTCTAGTTTTAAAATTAAAGCTTGCTCTTTCTCCCTGAACCGGTGGGGCATCTCAAAACGATTTTTATTAGCAATTATTAGCGTAAAACACCAACCAACTACCAACAAATCAATAAATGAATTAAATCTGTTATTTTCGTTATGATATTTTGACATTGACGCAAATCAATGTCAAAGATTCCAATTTGACGGACCAATTTAGTACATACGTTCATTGCATAAAGAAAGATGGAATGATATGACGTAACAGCGCAATAGACTTGAACGGACTTTACTTTGTCGAATATTAAAATTCGGATGCGAAAATCCGAATTTCGCAGAGCTGAGAAAGGACTTTAACAAAGACCTGGCGTTCAGGAGGAACAGCTAAAGATAAATCATTATCATCTTGAACAACTAACGTCAAACGGCACAGTCAACGATTTTTCGTAAGATTACAGATAACACTCCTTATATCGTAATTATTCTGTCCTCGATTTTATAAATCGCCCTTTGTCAGTTCACAGGACCTCTTTTAATCTGTAACAACGAAATTTTATTACTTTGCAGAACCAGTTTCACGTATTTTTTTTAATAATCTTTATTAACACCAAATACAAACCTAATTTTATCTTAATATTACAATACTGATTCAAAAAATATCATAATCCAATAAACTTTAAAATTACCTACTATGGTACTGTCAGACAGAAATTAGACATTTTACTTCAATAAATAATCGTTTTAATCCGGCTCTGACTTTTCCCTTCTGTGCGACAGAGAAGGCAACGCTTCTGCCTCGCTTGCTCGCAGACCGCGAGATCTTAAGTGCCGCCGAGAGTGTTCTAGCTTTAGACAAGGCTTTCCGAATTTAAGGTTCTAGCTGTGTATGTATAAGCTGTGGTATTATTTCCGATAAAGATACGCTAGGTTACGTTTCTCCACCGAAGACGTTTTTTTCGGTGCAGAGGAAAGTTACCCAATTTCGGATACTGATTTGAAATAACTAAGAAAATCCTAAAAAAAAGGAGGAGCGACTAAATATAGCGCAAATGTTTTTTCTTGATTTGGGGCGCGCCTTGGGTTAGTTTTGTTTGGTTGCGCCCCCGGAGCGAGAAGCGAATGGAGGACCATGCGTATCACCATTATTATCATTTATTTTTTCCCATTGCATTCAGGCTATATTTATATTTAGCCTCCGTGGGTGTTGCTAGATCTCCGCATATAATGCGAAACACAAAATTTCAATTCTTGCATCTATTGATCAAGGCCGGAGAGGGATCGGAAGGGAAAAAATGTCCTGGCTGCGAAATATCAGACAGTGGACAGGGCTACGCGATATACAATCGTTGATACACACCGCGAGGAATAAAGAAGCAATGGAAAATGTTATCGCAAACATCCATTAGTGAATACGTATTGGAAGAAGAAGAAGAAAAAAGAACATATTTTCCATGCAAATTCCATGCCATGGGTTGTAGCTCAACAGTATTGACTTAAGGCGAGCCAATAATATTTTCATTACTGCAGGCCTTTTTCCTAAAAGACTTACGAAATCTAATAATGTTCCAGTTTTTAAGGGCGGTGATCCTGTCGATCCCGCAAAATTTCAGCCTAAATAATTAATCTCGACTTTGGCCAAGATGGTTAAGGAACTATGATCTTATCGGCATTTGGATCCACCATTGCCTCGCAAAATCTGGCATTACAATTCTGCAAACTGGGACGATCTGGGAGTTGTTCTACCTAGATTTTCCTTGGTTCTACGTCTGCTTTGTCACTGATGACCCGTCAGTCTGCTGCGAAGTGGTTGCGCAAGTAATTTCCTCAGGAATGGAATTGTAATGAACGGCGATTTACTCTATTTACGTACTTACTGTATTTTCGGCCTTTTCTTCAACTGCTGTTCATGTTCTGAAACCAAGTTCGTAGTACCAGTGTGTTGACACCCTATTTCGTTGAAAATAAATTACCTAGACAACATCGGCAACAACCCCTATTTTTCCACCTCGTTTAAAACAACTTCATTCCTCTTTCCAGTACTTAGTTCTAACCTTAGTTACAATTAAATAAACGTAGGCCAAATTACTTTCCGTTTAAAATAAGAATTGAGATTTCGAATTTAAGGGATCACACAATTTTAAAGGGAACATTTTCTTATTTAATTAGTGGTTGGCTCAAATTTATTCACGTAATTTCTGATATGACGTACGTTTGGTTCACCAGACAATCAGTTCTGGCACAATAAAAAGAAAATTTCATTTGTATTACCACTTTACCGCTGTGATTCTACTTTGTATTAATTTTTCCACTTAATTTCTATCAAAGACTATGGTAAAAACAAATTCTACATTCCCTAATAAATAAAATACAGAGTTACGCTAGCACTGAATTGTTTTAATGGGATACTCATCAAATTCTCGAATACATACAACAATAAATGTTTACAAATATACATGCACCCTACGCTTTATGATTTAAGACTAAACTTACTGTCTAACGCTAGCACTGAATTGTTTTACTGGGATACTCATGAAACTCGAAGACATACAATAACAAATGTTCTCTAAATATACAGGCACCCTAAGCATTATGATTTAAAACTAAACTTACTGTCTAGGGATTAATGTTAACCCGGAACCTGCCATCCGAGCCTCAATAGCTTTTAGACCACCTTCTTCCTTGACGAGTGACGAATTTCAACGTTGCTTTACATTACCTTTCGAGCCCACGAAATGAATTTACTTAATTACTTATTTAACTTCCACGAGTCTCTAGAACTTTGAGACATTATTTACGGTTTGGTCAATACTGTAATCATTTGGACATAGTAACAGACTTAAAAAATTAACTTTGTATTAAAAATTGCCCGAGTCCCATTCGGACAGTATGACGTGCTACAACGCGTGAAGATTGTTTTCAGACTAACTTTTGCTCAGATAATTTTTCACTTTTATAGCAACTTTTTCGACTTGTTTGTTCCTAGAAAATCTGGATTCTACACCTGCAGCAATTAAAACACTTGCAGCATGTTATTACTAAAAGCACTTAAATTCGCCGAAAATGGCAATTAGCGTTTTAACATGTTTTGTAAATTCCATTGCAAAACATGTTAAAACGCTAATTGCCATTTTCGGCGAAAATTTGAAGTGCTTTTAGTAATAACTTGCTGCAGGTGTAGAATCCAGATTTTCTACAAACAAACAAGTCGAAAAAGTTGCTATAAAAGCGAAAAATTATCTGGACAAAAGTTAGTCTGAAACCAATCTTCACGCGTTGTAGCACGTCATACTGTCCGAATGCGACTCGGGGAATTTTTAATATAAAGTTAATTTTTTAAGTCTGTTACTATGTCCAAATGGTTACAGTATTGACCAAACCTTATAATCCCGCCCAATGTTCCAAATTTTAATATTTTAATGATCCTATTAAAATTAGGTACCATTCCAAGCTTAATTGCCTCATTAAAATTAGTCCATACATGGTTTTTAAATGACAATCGGTAATTGAAATTGGAGAACAAGGTTTTCGCATTTTCGCTTCAATTGGCTTTTTTCAATAGAAACGCCCCCTGGCCAATGGTTTTCTTTTTAGAACAAAGTTTTGGGGGCCTGTTTCTGAAGCGCGCAACTAGTTTGAGATTCCTTGAAGTTAGTTTTTCTAGTCGCGTGATATCATGCAGTCGAAAAAAACCCAAAAGTATAAGTCAACCGCGATTAAAAACGGATCTCGAATCTTTTGACGTTAAACACCATGCATGCCGTTTATTTGAAATATATTCCAATGTAAGTGATTTTATTTTAATCAGGCTTGTGTGTGCTTTTATCGAACACTTTTATTAGGCAAAATGATTACCCTTTTTGACGCGATTCTGGCATTACTTCTCGAACCTTAGGCCGCGTGACGCCTGAATATAGGCAACCACTTATCTGAAATTGGTTGCCTAGGCATATTCTGGCGTTAGAAAGGACACGTTTTACAGTAACTATTACAGACAGTTTGCAAAACACTTTCCCGTCACAGATACCGCCTGACGTGCGTTGTTTAATGTTTACATTTATAAAGTTTGCACTAGAATGTCTAATATTACACTTCACGCATGGCACACTAATCCAAGGCATGCCTAAAAATCAAGAGAAATTAAAACTAACCGTAAAAACAAACACGAGCCAAACTGCGGGTAAACCTAAAAGTGTCCTATGTCCTTTACTATGCTCTTGAAATTATCTGTACAAAATTTAATGATGATCGTTTAAGTAGTTTACGCGTGGAAAATAGGATTAAAACTAACCGTAAAAATGAACGCGAGCGAAACAGCGGGTAAAAGCTAAAAGTATCCTATGTCCTTTACGATACTCTTGAAAATATCTGTACAGAATTGCATGATGATCGGTTGAGTAGTGTATGCGTGAAAGCGTAAGGAACAATAAACAAACAAACACATTCGCATTTATAATATTAGTTATTCTCATTTATAAGTTAGGATTCTTTAATAATACTTTCTGGCAGCTTCAATCGGAGTGGATTAACTCACTGCGCAAATTCGACACGAAAATCTATTGCCACCAGGAATAACATCAACCTATGGACACAGCTTGGGAAAGTCAATATCCAAGTTTTTCAAATTTTAGAAGAGGGCCATGACTCAATATTATTTTAAACGTCTGGGCATCTGAATAATACTTTTGACAGTTCGTTTAATTTAAAATATGCTTTTTTATCGTCTAAAATCCGTTTAAATGGCAAAACTGTATAAAAAGCCGAAATTTCCGGACATTTTTTGGACGATAGCCGTGGCTTCGGACGAATTTGTCGTCGATTTTGAAGTGAAAATTCATTTTAAATGCAACCGTCTACTAAAAATAACCTGTGCTATGGATACAAATACACTGCGAATATAATATAATGAAAATCTAATACCGCCCTAGTGGCTAGCTTTTTAGAAGCGCCATTTGAGTCGTTGCAATCGCGGCCGTCCTAGAATAGCTTGCACCTCAATGCGCACGGGTTGTAATGTCACATCGGTTTACACATTCCGTCTCCATATTTCCGTCTCCACATTTCCGTCCCATTTGCTGAGATTTACCCTCATAAGATGTTTACACATCAAAAAATTAATAAGGTAAAATTTCGATTTATTGGAGGGTCTTTACCTGCAACTGAATGACAATGGCGGTATTCTGCGATGTTTGTTGTAGATAATAATATGTTCTGTATAGTCGTTTTTATAACGTCACCTGAAACAGATGAATACTATAGGATAGGACCTCTTCGTTCCAGTGCCAATTAAATGATCTTAACGATGCTGGAAAAATCTTTAAAATACCACGTTTTAAAAAGCAAGATGTCTAAGAAAGGAAATGAATAGCAATACTATTAAAACGTTCAGAATAACCAACAGTGCAAAGGTTTTGCACTTTGTCAGGTTTTGAATATAACTTGGATAAATCAACTGAATGTCATTATAATGACTGGTTTGTTAAGTTTGTGTGATATTGAGGTGACTCATTATTGTGTTTTAAATGTGCTATGTAAATTGGTAAATATTTTATATTATACTTCGCATCTCCGCCATCCCTCATTACACTTTGTAGTATACAACTTTTTCCCAATCGGTACAATTTTTAAAGAAGTTATCTAAAAACATGGTGATTCAGCCGACCCTGGCTAGCCGCTCGAGCTCATGCATCGCCTTGATGCGTCATTACAATTTTGTACCGGTCGGTGACAAGCAAGAATCCGTAAATCGGTTCTTTCTTTTGGTTTTAAGAAGAAAAATGCCTAGAAATCGTATTTCTAGTATAGTGAAGTGTTAGTGATACGTCTTGCTCGCAAAGGAGGCGAAAAAAGGGGGCAATATGCATCGGGAGAAGCGAATCAGGGGGTGAGTCCATATAAGATTATATGCCAAAATTTCAAATATACATAAATACCTGGTTATCTTAAATATATAAAAACAGAATCTCTTGTATAAAAGCAAACTAAATGTGTATAATACTAAACTGAGTATTATGAATAAATATGACACTTGTAACCCTTATTTTTTTTTTACTTAATAAAATTATTGAAATGGAAAATACTCTCAAACTTCTAAAACTAACTATACTTATTAGAATAAAATAGAGTGCGAACGGGTTACAGTCAAAAATGCGAATGAAGCAGCAAACAAAAATTAAATGTGCTCACTGCGATTTGATTTATACTAACAAACTGTTATTTATATACGAGGGCATGACAAAACATTGTTACATTTATTTGTCGTCTTTGCACAATTACACAGAATCAAACAATATATTCGGAATTGAAATATACTATATCGAAATGAATATAAGTAATAAGCAACAGTTAACGATACGAGCTATTCGAACCATTCTCTAGTAATCTCGTCTAATCGTACATCCTACCAAAGAAACATGATACAAAGATCTTTACTCTTTGTATCATGCCAAAGAAATATACTATTCAATCACAAAAAGTGTTTAAACGTTTATACCATATAAATGAATATAAAAATAGAAACAAATGGTTATAATGCCTTCGTATCATTCGTTTTTCGATATTTGACCCCCGTATGGGGCACATGTGGGACTATAAACTACAATTCGATTCGATGCAAATATTGCAAAACAAAAAACAAAGTCATATTTAATTATGTTCCACTGGCTCATACTGCAGATCTATATGAAAATTTAAGAGTATGGCAATTATATAAGGTATTAAAATTTGAACAGAATAAACTTATTTACAGGATAATAAATAAAACTCAAAATTAAAATATTATCATAATATTTTCAATGGATATTCATAGCCACAATACTAGAGAGTTTATAGAAAATCATACTGTTATTATTACTAAAATGCAATTATCCTCAATACCAGTGTTCAAAAACACTGTCTAGAGGAATAAGGACTATGTATACTGTAATTATTGCTATTACTGTATTAACAAATACTTTTCAAAAAAAAAAAAAATAAAATAAAATAAAAAATTAAAATTTTGAGTAAGTCGAAGAGTGTCCTTTTCTCACAAAATTAACCTCTAAAAACTAGCCACAAAGGCAAGCTGACGCATAATTTACGAGCGACTAAATCCCAAGTTGGGTATTATTATAGCTTGCATGACCCTCCGTTGCTCGCAACGGAGGCTCAATCAACAAGAACTAAAAGTGCTAACCAAAACTAACCCAAAATTTTAAGGGAAAAAGGCGGAATGTTATCGTTCGGCTTTGTCGAAGCAATGTAATACTGGAACGCATTATTGTTAAACAATTCGTGTTGACATGAGCCGTCCGGTGAGGGAAAAAATTGGAGTAAACATTGCTTGCAGGAGATGTTAATAACTAATAATAATACCTATTTACAAATTCGCATTTGCAGATGCGAATAACTTTAACTAAAATTGGCCTTCACATTTGCAGATGTGAAGGGCCCCCAACAGCCTCCACCCTAGTAGGTATATTATGTAAAAGTAGTTAGAGGCACACTATATCCCTACATTTGCCGATGTAAAGGATATATGTACTGACAAAAATAAAACGGTATAGTGCTATGTATTTGCAGATACAAAAACAAATAACCACCATACTATTGCAACCCTCTTACATAAAATCATTGCATTGGAGGTAGCGAATTATTACACTCTTGGTTTCTATTCAAAACAGATATTACAGTATTTGCAGATACTGTAAATATGCTAAAAAATCGTTGCATTTGCATTGCAGTCGAAAGCATAACCAGGGTTAAGCAGCAAGCAAAAAGGTGAATAGTTCGTTGTATTAGCAGATACAATCGATCGTACCCACTGTCTGCAATTGCAGTTGCAGATAGTGAACATATTCATGAACCTATTTTTCTGTTCAAAAACAGAAATTGCAGCATTTGCAGATGCTGTAAATAGGCTAACAGATCGTTGCATTTGCAGATGCAATCGATATCATAAGTAGCAAAACCAAGGAAACTCTTTTGCATTTGCAAATGCATTAGAAGATCCTCTCACGCTAGCTGAGGAAATAACTTAGCCAAATCAAAACTTACCAACATCATAAGCACCAGATGGTCCTGAACAAAGTAACGACCACCTAGCTGTGTAG
>MU182450.1:261523-282505 GCA_016904865.1 Pissodes strobi | reverse complement strand
TACTAAGCATTGTGACGTCATAAGTACATTTCAAGGCGTTGTATCTGCCTTATTTTTCGACATGAAATAAAGAAAAAACACGTGTCCACTTATTTTTCATGGGGTATCGAAATAAGCAATAAAACAGTTTGATGAAACGTCCTCATTTACCTGTGTAGGGGTAGCCAGCTTCTTATCGCTAGATGGCTTTCAGTTGGGCAACTGGGCGTCTGTAAGAGATTAAAAAGGTAATTAAAAATCCACCCACGTGCGTCACAAGTGATGGCGTTCACAGAAAGACAAAGATAAATGCACAAAAACTCAACTCATCTTGCAAAAGCAGCACTCAAATCAATCGAGACAAAGGGCAGTTTCAGACACCAACACATAAGAAAAGATAAGGCACAACTAAAGATTGAAACTGTTAAAATGGTCGGAAAAATCACATTAACAGATAAAATCAAAAATTGATTCAAACCGGTGTCAAAAATGACTGCTTATCTCACAATATCGTCGTAAAGAGTGACCCAAGCAATCGCACGTGTGACCCAGCAAGCCGCACGTGGATTCTCAATTTCCACCTCGGAGAAAACTCGCCCCACCAATGAATACACGGCACGACAAATCACATGTTCCTCTCAATGATTTATCCGAGGGAATTAGACGATGAAAACCTGGGATTTCGATGTATAAGCAACCACCAAAAAAAACTACACAGAGTGGCCAAAAGGGCATTGTCATTAAGCCACTCCAATCAGTAGAATTTCCCAAATATTCAGGGGTAATTAATTAACGGCGCGCGCTATGCTTAACCCCCAACCAATCCAAAACAGTAGGCTACGAAAGCAGGAAGGATTTATTTCAATTTCTCGATCGAGACATCGTCGAAGCCAGGTTTTCTACGGGGTTTTTTTCGCAACCAACCATGAGTGCGCTCGGAACCACATGAAGGGTGACAAGTTCTAGGGTTATTTACGCATGGATATACGCTAGACAAAACGGCATGTGAGAGACATTTACAGATTAGTAACTGCTGCTGTATCTGGTTAATTTTTTTCCTATCTAGGTTGGGAATAAATAAAAGCGAAAATAATAAAGAACTAGAGTGATCGCAAGATCTGTAGGTTCAACACTTATTTTATATGCAGTTCTATAGAACATGAAAGGCCATAGCAAAATGATATGTTATTATTGTTTTTCCATATTTTAACCACAGATTAAAGTAGTAAGATCGGGCCCTAAGGAGATAAGGACTGGAAAGTGTAGGATACAAAAAAAATATTTTGTTGGCGGGGTAGGGTATTTACAATTCATATGTGAAGAAGCGTATTCGTTTAGTTTTTTATTTCGTCTGGCAGCTTTCATGCATATTACAATTAATCTTCTGATACGTTTTAAGGCATTAAACCGATTTATCAAGATTATAGTCAGTTGGGGTTTAGAACCGTCGGCAAAATGAACTACAATACAGTTTTATCCACAATACCGAACTAGAATTTTTATACTCGACACGCATTTCGCTAACTATGTTAGCATCATCAGGATTCAGGAGGTGATTAAAACTAGTTTTTTGTATTGCATTTTGCCGAAGGTTTCAAACCGACTTAATCCGTATATTATCTTGTTTGCTTTTAAGGGCTGCTTCTCTTGCTTGCTTGTTCTGGGAAAGGGAAATTTTTGCGTTCCATAGACAAGGTTTGTCTTGCTATTCTTGGATAAATGTGATGTTTGTTGAACCTGCTTCTTCTATTGACTTGGCTAAACTACGTACTAAAAAGTTTACTTGCATAAGTACTACCTAAATCAATAAGGATCCTTCACGATTCAACTCAAAAATTTTAGTTTCTGGCCTTAGTACTTGCTGCAGCTACTGGAACCGTGTAAATCCTACTATTTTTCCTGTCTTTATTTGTTTGTTTATCCGCCATGAGACTTATTTTTGAAATATCCCTCGTATTCTATGTCTTATCAATTCGAACGAAATCTAAGTATTTATTTGAAATAATGCAGCGCAGTTCAAACAATAGGTCGCTAAAAGATACCATAAAGATATTAAACCGCAAATAAATTTTAACCTTTGCATTCGAATCACGAACTAGGCAGACAGAAAGCCGGAACCCGATTCTATTACACTTTAATGAAGTTAATCATGTTCCTTGTTTAGTGTTAGTTTATAAACATTTTCATTGCCATAGGGTATAATTATAACATATATACCATTATCATTAATTGCTAGACTTTGTGTTTTGTAAATGGGAATTTTTCTGAAAAAGCGCATAACCCTTGGTGGTATTAACAGTGAGTGACGCTTTATGCGTATTGAGTTTGTGCTGGGTGAGTTGAAGCTAGAATATAATAATCAAATTATTGTATCTGAATTAGATTATTCGCGTATGCTGCAAACAACCAGCACTTTGTGCTGTGTCTAAAATTTTTTAGGCCATTTATAAAACTGATCGTTTTTTCTTGGGCTTTTGCGCGTACTGAGCTAGTGCTAGATGAGTTAAGGCTAGAATGGTAGAAATGATCAAATTATTGTTTATTGTATCTGAATTGAAATAATCAGCACTTTGAACTGTGTTCAAAATTTTTAAAACCATTTATAAAACGGATTGTTTTTTCTTGCGCTTTTGCGCGTACTGAATTAGTGCTGGATGAGTTAAAGCTAAAATGCTGGAAATGATGAATTATTGTATCTGAATTGAATTAATCGGCACTTTGTACTGTGTTTAAAATGTTCTAAGCCATTTATAAAACGGATTGTTTTTTTGTGCGCTTTTGCGCGTACTGAATTAGTGCTGGATGAGTCAAGGCTGGAATGCTAAAAATTATTAAATTATTTTATCTGAATTAGATTAATCGCTTGTGCTTTAAAGAGCGAGCACTTTGTACTGGGCTCAACATTTCCTAGGCCATTTATAAAACGGATTTATTTTCTTGCGTCTTTGCGTGTACTGAGTTAGTGCTGGGTGAGCTAAGCTAGAATGCCAGAAATGATCAAATTATTTTATCCGAATTAGATTAATTGCGTATGCTCGAAACAGCGAGAATTTTGTACTGTATTCAACATTTTTAGGCCATTTATAAAACGGATTGTTTTTTGTTGCGCTTTTGCGCGTACTGACTTACTGCTGGGTGAGCTAAGGCTAGAATGTGAGAAATTATCGAACTATTGTATCTGAATTGGATTAATCAGCACTTTCTACTATATGTTAAGACAAATTTTATGGCATTTATAAAACGGATTATTTTTTCTTGCGCTTTTGCGCGTACTGACTTAATGCTGTGTGAGCTAAGGCTAGAATGTTAGAAATTATCAAATTATTGTATCTGAATTAGATTAATCACCTATGCATTAAAGAGGCGAGCACTTTCTACTGTTTTCAACAGTTCAACATTTTTTAGGCCATTTATAATGCGCTTTTCAGGGAGGAAAGGGGGAATTTGCCAATAAGTCCCAACAATTTTAAATAGATGGGTTTAAGTTAACATCTAGCTAACCCGAATCCCAAACTGACCGAAGGTTTATAAGTTTAATGCTATGTTTCTAAAACTCTCTAGCGAAAAATTAAGTATATAGACATTGACTTAAATATTGATTCGATACATTGTTATAAGAGGTATTCATTATTTCCATGTTACATAGTAGTATAAATAAAGTTAATTTGTAAGTTCATTTAATTTACAAATGAACTTCAGACGCAGCTCTCGAACGTATTTTTAAATAAAATCAATTAAACGACGTTAGTTAGCGAGCTATCAATGTAACGCGTGTATGATAAAAAATAATAATTTATTGTTTTTTTGAATATATTAATGAGTAACTATTGTTTTGTTCAATCAATTTATTGATTAAATGCAGTATGGAATAATTATTGAAATCAAATTAAATTAATGCACTTGATATACCAGTTAGGTAAATGAACTTTAATTTCTCGGTTTCCAAGAGGAATTGTTCATTTCTAGTAGGCACTCTGTGCACCTATGAAGTGTTTATTTTCAGTGGCACTAGTGGTGGATTAATTTTTTTTTCTTGTTCCTTTTGCGGTATTGATATAAACATTTTTTGTCAAGGCACTGAAATATGCAATTAGGTACCTCCAAAACAAGTATTTTAAAAATATTTTTAGGTATCTAACATCTGATGGTAGAAAATAAATAAGTAAGGTGAGTTTATTGAAATGTATTTATTATTGATCGGTAATTATTGTTGTTTTGCGTCGATTGAGTGGTCCTAATTTTACAATGACAAAGTTATTAATATATTATTTGTACTATTGTACCTACGTTGGGGTCTGGAACCTTCGGCAACATGCACTAAAACGGAGTTTTATCCACAATACCGAAACAGAATATTTGCACTCGACGCGCGTTTCGCTAACCATGTTAGCATCATCAGGTTAGCGAAACACGCGTCGAGTGCAATAATTCTGTTTCGGTATTGTGGATAAAACTCCGTTTTAGTACTTTCGAATTATGTTTTAAAAAGCGCACCATTTAAACAAAATTAGCTTGCATGTTGCACTGATTTTGTGATGTTTTGATAAATATTGCCATTACAGCAGAGGGGGTATAAAAAATGGGGGCTGAGGAATTTTATTAGCCAAACATTTTTTACATCACCTTGTACTATGTATTTTGTGCTTAACTAGATATATCCTATACTTCAGTGGGGGTGGGGGGAGGGGGGGATATAGGGTTATGGGGATATATCACTAAGGCCAAAGATCTGAGAATGGTTTAGCATTTTTGGTTTTTAACAATTTTTGAAAAACCACTCAGATTCATTTGTAAACTGGTAAAACGTTATTGGATCAATTTTTTATGAATCTCATAGTGGACTTAGATTATGGTTTCGACGTTCTGGGGACGTGAAGCCATCGTCAGCTTTTTTGCTTAAAATCTATTGAATTTTACCTGCTTTAAGAAGGACGTTTTATTATCAATTCAGGTCAAACACACAAAAAATAAATTTGACTAACTTCAGGCTATCAAAACTGAAAAAAGACACTGAAAACATTTCAAATAATATTTTTTTAAAGAAATATTACCAGAAATAATAGAATTAATAGATTCTTAATAATGAATACAGAAACAGATTTGGAATGAGCTATGATGTGGTTTCACAAAAAGCTATGGATTACCATTATTTAGTTAATATCAATTCAAACTTAAAAATATTTAAAACATTTTTTGATTTGGAAAAATCAGTTTAATCTGAGGATGTCTGGAAAAGAGAAATAATCTAGCATTTTTAGTTTTAGACGCTTTGTACTACTACTTTGTCTCAAAAAAAATGGCAAAATGTGAACAAAGTGCATCTATAGGCAAACTTAGTGTATAGACATAATCAGACTATTCAAACTCGATTTTGATTTCAAATTTCAACAATTTTTAAAATATTTTTTATTTTAGATTATTAATTTAAATAATGTCAATTTATTGCTTTTGCTTTGTGTAGAAACACTAATAAAGCTTTTCAAACAATATTTATGTATATAATAATAGATTCATAATAATAAATATCGAAACAGATTAAGATTAAGCGCACTAAAATGTAGTTTTACAAAAAGTCATGAATTACCATTATTTACTTAATATCATTCTAAATTAAAAAAAAAATTAATTTAAGAATGCAATTTAGTCCAAGGACGTCTGGAAAGGAGAAATAATCAGCTTTATTTAGATTTTTAGACGCTTTGTACTAGAAGTACCAATTCTCACCGGTATATTATCTGAAAAAAATGGCAAAATGCGAGAAAATGACATCTGTATGTAGATATGGGGCATTATTCTCCTTTCAAGATATAACCAGGCTATTAAAACTAGATTTTCCATTCAAATTTCATTCTAAACAATTATTTTAAAATATTTTTAATTTTGGAATAATATTATCTAAATAATAGCATACATTACTTTTTGTAAACAAGAAAAAAAAAACACTAAAAGAGCTTTTCAAATTATATTTTTTTGATAAATATACAATATGAAAAAAAATTTAATTTGAAAAACAATTTAGTCAAAGAATGTCTGAAAAGGCGAAATAATCCATTTTTTATATTTTTAGATGCTTTGTACATCATCAGACTATTATTCAAACTGTATTTTATTCCAAGCAGTTTTCTAAAATTATTTTAGATTATTATTATTTAAATAATGACAATGGATTAAGTACACGAAAATGTAGTTTTGCAAAAAGTCATGGATTTCCCTTATTTAGTTAATGTCAACCTAAGTTTAAAAATATTCAAACATTGTTTGGATCTGGAAAAGAAAACAATTTACTCTAGGAATGTCTGAGGAGAACGCTACTATCTCTCAAAAAATTGACAAAATGTGAAAACTTACATCTAATGCATACATGGTGTATTTTTCACCTTTCCGGGCATTATCAGGCTTTTCAAACTGGTATTTCTTCAAATTTGATTCTAAACAATTTTTGATTATAAAATATTATTATTATTTAAATAATAACAATCCTAAAAGCACTAAAGCGTTTCAAATAATATTTATTTAAAGAAATATTAAAAAAATAATAGATTCCTAATAGTGAATACCAGGACAGGTAAGACAGGTTAAGATTAAGGGCACTAAAACGTAGTTTCACAAAAAGTTATGAACTACCATTATTTATTGAAAATATTTGAATTTGTGAAAAACAATTTATAATAGTCTAAGGACGTCTGCAAAAGAGAAATACTCGATTTTATTAAAATTTTTGGACGTTTTGTACCACCGGTAGAATGTCTAAAAAAATTTTGCAAAATGTGAATATTTGTTCTGTCTTCCAGACATAATCAGACTATTCAAACTGAATCTTCTTTCAAATTTCTTTGTAAACATTTTTGTTAAATATTTTTAATTTTGGAATAATATTATTTCAACAATGACAATCAATTAATTTTTGTAGTAACACTAATGCAGCTTTTCAAAAAATATATAGTTAAAGAAATACACATGAAATAACCTAAACTTTTAAGTTATAAATATAACAAAACTGTTTGAATTTGGAAAAAACATTTAGTCTCAGGACGTCTGAAAAGAAGAAATAAATAATCCACTTTTTAGAGTTTTAGACGCTTTGTACCGCTAGTACCAATTCGCACCAGTAGAATGTTTCAATGTTTCAAATTGGCATAATATGAAAAAAAATACATCTGCATGCAGATGCAGTGTATTATTCTTATTTCTAAATAACGTAAGACTATTGAAACTGGAGTTTTCTTTCTAATTTTATTCCAAACAATTTTTTTTTAATATTTTAAATTATGGATTAATATTATTTAAATGATGACAATCCATTACTTTTTGTAAAAAATGCTTATACAGTTTTTCAAAATTTATAAAAAAAAATAATTCGAAAACGGTTGGAAAGGCGAAATAATCCAGTTTTAGACGCTTTGTAACATTAAAAATGTGAAAAATTACAGCAGTATCCAGATGTGGTGTGGTGTATCCTTCATATCAGACATCATCAGACTACTCAAACTGGATTTTTATTTCAAATTTATTTCAAAGACAGTTTTTTTAATGTGTTTGATTTTAGTCTATTATTATTTAAATATGACAATCCATTATTTTTAATATAAGCACTAATAACCCGTTTCAAATAATATTTATTTAAATAAATATTACAAGCAGTTATAGCTTTTTAATAATAAATACCGAAACAGATTAAGATTGAGCGCGTTATTATGCAATTTTACAAAAATTCATGGATTATTATTATTTAGTTAATAACAAGCTCAATTTAAGAATATTAAAAAACTTATTTTAGACGCTTTGTAACAGATGTCTAAAAAATTTGGGAAATAGTGAAAAAAATACGTCTGTATACTGACATGGTGTATATTCTTCTTCTTAGACTCCACCAGACTATTCCAGCTGGATTTTATTCTTTTAAGATTCATTCCAATTTTTTTTTATAATATTGATTTTATATTATGCGGATCTAAATAATGAAAATCCATTACTTTTAATAGAAATACTAATAAAGTGTTTATTTATAATATTTATTTAATGAAATATTCCAAGAAATAATAGATTCTTAATAATAATACCGAAACAGGTTAACATTGAGCGCACTAAAATGCAGTTTACAAAAAGTCATGGATTTCCATTATTTAAATTTAAAAGTATTATTAAGGCTGCAGATGTCAAGTATGTTTTTAAAAATATTTTTGATTTTAGATTATTAGTTTTTAATTAATGGCAATCCACTACTTTTTGTACAAACACTAAAATCGCGTTTCAAAATATTTGTTACAGAAATATTAGAAGAAACAATAGTTTTTTAATAATGATTACCGAAAAGTCATGGATTTGGAAATTGTTTGGATCTGGTAAAAACAATTTAGTTCGAAAATATCTGGAAAGGAGACACAATCAACATTTTTTTAGAGTATTAGACGCTTTGTATTACTAGTTTCAATTCTCAATAGAAGAGTGGCTCAAAAAAGTTGTGAAAAAATTCCATCTACTCGTATATACCTGAGGTATTACTTCTCCTTTACAGACATCATCAAGCTATTCATACTAGACTAAATTTTCAAATTTAAATTTCTTTTTAAATTATTTTGATTTTAGATTGTTATTTATCAAACAATGGCAATCTATCATTCTTTGTGGAACCACATTTTAGCGCGCTCAATCTGAAGCTGTTTCCGTATTATTTATTAAAAATCTGATATTTTATAATATGTATTTTAATAGATATTATTTCAAACTACTTTAGTGTTACTTATTCATTTTGATATTGCGGAGTCCATAGATTTATCAAAAAAAAAATATTTATATTGTCTGAATGAATTTTTTAATTTATGCCACGCCACGTCACTGAACTATAAAATAATGTTCTCTTTAAAACAGGCAAAATTTAATATTGTGTCCATTGAAGAAAACGAAATTAATGATGAATTCAAGTAATCAAGTGTTTAAAACCAAAATATTGTAATCTATTAAAATGCATAAGCTACTAAACAAATATCACCCTATCGCAAGTTTGAACTTGAACTTGAAGATTGTTATATAAACATTAAAGGCAAACTATAAACAACGCGAGCAATCAACGGGAGCGACTTTGAACCTTATGCATGCAATGATCATCACTTTGTTTTATATAAATACGCTACCGAATCCTCAGTTCGGGAGACATTGATCTCACCTCCAGCTCCCAAGGTTAGTCATTTGACGACTGCCTTCTGGGTTCTATCCGCTCCTAGAGTTAGTCATACGACTGCTTTAGGTTCAATTCCTTTCCTACCCAACCTGGTACCGGTTAGTTACTTGACGACTGCTAGGACCAGGGGTTGCACAACCTCCATAGTAAAGTCTTGACAAGAAGTTTGTCAGAGTGTTGAGAAAGACAAGTGTCTAAATAGTCAGTTAAAAAGTTTAGTGAAAGCTCTTAGTGCTCTTAAATAAAACCCAGCTCTTAAGAAAACCTATAAATTACAAGACAGTAAACAAAGACCTATGAACAGTACCTCAAATCGAGAAAACATGCGCACCGTAGTAATCGGGTATAATAGAATCTCATTTTCTCTGACCAATAATTGTTGTTAAAGTTTTATCGTTAATACATTGTTATTGTTATAAACTAAACGTGCTTACTTTATCATCTCTTCTTACCCCACGTGACGCGATCCCGGTCTACCTCAGTTACCCCCCGGCACGCTAAACAAGGCGTGTCCTCACGAGTAGAACATACAGTGGTAGATTAAAGGAAGCATTGAGACCCCGTCATTGTACTAATCGCGACGAGGCTCTTCTCTGAGAAGTTATTCTTTAAATAAACGAGCTACCCCTAAAATTACTCGTGACAATATGAGCTAATAGATATATTTATCAGAAATGTGTTTAACGATTATTCAAATTTGCAGAAATTCAAAAGATTCCAGAAATCTAAAATGTTAAAACCGTTTAGCCACAGGTTTTAGTTTAGCAATAAAATTGTCTAAAATTCGTATAAGACATATTTTCTGAGTTCCCAATATATCGGTTCCCAATTTGGGCTAGACTGTATGTATTTACATCGAATTTTCAATTATATTGCCAAAAAAAAATAATGCTGATCTGAGCCTACTCCAATTACAAAAAGTCTCGTTTGGTTTAATTTAGTTAAGTTAGTATAACTAGTAAAGGGATATTGAATACTTACTAGTAAGAATCATTTTAAATATATATTCCCACCTAAGGCTGCACCACTGACTGCTATATTTCAGGCAATACAGATAAAGGGTAGTTAGTAAAAAAGTATTAAAAGAAAGCGGATTTATTTGAATCCAAAATAGCAGAAGCTTTTATCATAATATGTAGCAAGGTCAAAACCCAATATTGAACTTAAGGCAAGATCTTCTAATGCGAAGTTCAAAATACACTCCTATCAATTTTAGATATTCCCGGGGGATAGTGATTTCTGATTTCTACAAAAAGTGGGCAGGGAAACTACAAACTGCTCCTCTTGTTCTTTGTTTTAGAAATCCTTCAGTGTGGTAACCATAGGACATCCCTCCTCTGCATTGCACTATTGAATATTTATGTATGTAAAAATCATATTTTTCTCAGGTTTTATCGGTTTTATCATGGAAAGCAACATAGAAGACAGAAGATCAATGACTGAAGAGAAAATTGATGAAACTGTATTAAATTCCCATAAATTAGAGGTAAATAACAAAAATATAATCTTATGAGGGTTCCTGAGTTCTTTACTCTGAGACAGTGAAGTATGAAGGTAAAATGGCTCCTCTATAGGAAACACTGGAATATCGCTCTTGTGGCGAAAGATAAAAGGGTTGTACTGATACTGATTATGTTGGATCTCAAGGCAACTATAATTGTGTTTTTTGTTTTAATTATTTTTGCTATTTGTTCCATATAAACAGCTACACGAGATATTTTATTTTCCGGGTTGCTTAGTTTTAACATATTTTTAATAGATCTTTAGTACCTAATTTATAATTATCGAATGTTAGATCCATGTGATGACACAACTTCTCCTCACGTTATGAACTTATAGTAAAAATGTACTCCCTCATTGATTTTACTTTCTTAGCTATGTTATCCATAATATAAAAAAAATTGTGCCTCATCTTTATAAGCACACAACTGAAGTGAAACTTCTGAAAGAGATATTAGAAATTGAGTTTCTGTTTTTTAAGCCTTTTTTTCTCAACTTTTCTTCCCGTTTCGACACTTTGCTTTCCCTCTTTTTTTCAACTCAACTTCTTTTTCTCTAACTTTTTTTTATAATTTTTTTTCTTATTTCCTTTTATAATACTTTTATTAACTATCCGAACATTTCTTTACGTTTCTTTTTTCAATTTTTTCCCATTTTTCCAAGCATTTTTGTTTTTTCTTCCCATTTTTGCCATCCCCACTCCCGTAGCTGAACTCCTTCGACTTTTTTTCTCCGGAAACCGCGATTCTCTTTTTTTCTAATTTCGTTTTATAATACTTTTATTAACTTTCCGAACAATTTTTTACGTTTTTTTTTTAGTTTTTTTCCCATTTTCTTCGAAAACTTTTGGGTATCCGGGGAGGTGGGGGGGTGGGGTCCTGTTTTCGTCCAGGATACTTATTTTACCCCGCAACATGTACTTAAAAATTTCAACCCTCTAGCTATACTGGAACGTGCTTAATTAAATGAGCGTTTCACTTTAATAACCGTTTCAACTTTGATAAGCGTTTCACTTTGATAAGCGTTTAATTTTTTCTGACTTTACTCTCGCTATAGAAGTTTCACTTCAATAAATATAACTTCTTGAAATAAAATCGATATTCTCCAGGCCATGTCTAGTAATATATCCTAGGCCGGTCACTGATGGTGGCCTCACAAAATGCTTGAAGCTCCCAGAAAGTAACTAAAGCGATCTGAAGGAGCTTGATGCCCTTAGAAAATCCTGAAAGGCCTAATAAAATATATGAAGCCATTTGAAATGCACTTTCTAATAGCTTTGAATTTGAACCAGATTACTTCGCCAAAATTAATGCTTCGGTGAGAGAAGCAGATATTTTATCCATAATATAAATAAATATAACTCCTTAAATGAAAATCAATATCGCCCAGCCATGTTTATGTCCTAGGCCATCCCTGGTGCTCCTATAAAGTGTTTGCAATTCCTAGATAATAATTGAGGCCGTTTGAATTAGCTGGAAGCTCTGAGAAAGGACATGAAGTACTTTCAAAATTCGCGACTTTCAAATTAAATGTTAGAAGTTCTCTTACAAGAGATTTTCTCATTGATGGAGCTTGAACCAGATTGTTTCTGAAATAATTTTACAGTGGCAGCTCGTTTGGGGGACAGCGTCTATATTGCTGACCCCAGTTAGTTGCATACAAAATACGGAAAAATTATATCTGCTTGTCTTTTATTTACCTACAATAACAATCTAAACGTCCCGCGTAGCTAAACTCCGAGAGTATGTTATCTCATATAGGTCAACAGAAATGAATTTATCGCGTATTCGTGCAACTTTTAAATATGATTGACGTTTATCTCTTCCCAATTTCAATTAAAAATTTAAAAAGTTGTCCATTCTCAAGAAACTTAGTTGAAAGTGCAGTTATGCAGATCTGGCTTTTTACCAAAATTCGGAAATTATGCCTCGGTAATAAAAGCATTATCAAGAGTTTGCAGTATTAAAGCCAACTTGCACAAAATTTTTACCAATGAATTGAACTAAATTAATGAACATGAAGTCTCTGACCCGTCCCTCTAGAATGGGATGGAGAGGTGTTATTAACATTGTGTATCGCAAAGGTCAAGATTTACGTTTGCAAAGTTCAAGTACGTTTCTGTGTTGGACGACAGGTTAATAAATAACATAATATACAATTATCAATAATAATCAATAATTAGAGCGTGATGCGAATCTTTGAAGCGAACTGCTATTAATATGTTGTCGCAAAATACGACGTATATTAATTAAATTTATAGCAGATACAGGCAGACAAACTTGTTTCTAACTGCTTTCTAAATATATCTATAAAAGATTTCTGGCTGGTAGAAATAGATTGGAAATCTTCTAGACAAGATTGGAAAATATTTTTTCTTCCTGCAACTAATCGAATATTAATGAATTTATTTACTAAAATCAACACATGTAAATTTTCCGTCGCTTGTATTTCTTACATTTTTTCTATGGCATCACAACTATACCAAAAAATATATACTATATTATATTTAGAACTATTTGACAGCACACAACCTCAATTAGACCGCACCGAGCACGTGCAAAGACCATAGAAATGCAGTAAACAATAAGCTTTACCAAAAATTACCGCACATAAAAAGGTCATCTGACACTGGTATGTAATATCTGTATAGCCCAAAAATTGTTTAATTGCCACCCAGATAAAGTAATATCTGTAGATATAAGTACAAGCTCTCTATGAAAGCAACTACATTAGTCTTGTATTTGGTGATGATGTCGAAATATAAAACGTGGTAGCTTTTTTTTTTCCCAGTGCCTAATTCAAAAATATGGATTCCTTTCAGAACCACATATTATTTAATTAAAGGAAGATCGCACAACATTCAACTACGTTATTTTTAATAATAATGCTCATAATAATAACTTCATTGGAGAAATAAGAAAAAGAATGGAAAACGACAAATATGCGGATACAATAATGCAAAGAGAACCATTGGAGAAGTTAAATGACAACACAACCCAAAAATATTACACAGAACTCGGGAACGAAGCCATAGAAGTCCTGTTAAAAAAGAGTCTGGAAAATGTCAGAATTACAATAATAGGCAAACTTATTTATGCGGTGGGAGCAGCCTTACACATACAGGGCAGTATTTTGCCCAAAAGTACCGAAAAGAATAAGATAAGAAAACGACGAGCTTCCTTGGAAAAAAAAATCCAATCCAAAATAACAGACCTCAGAATCATTGAGTACCAATATACAAAATATAGTATTAAGACCGAGAAAGATCCTATAAGAATAACTGACAAACTGAAACGAATGATATAAGTTAAATCACTGCAAAGAAACCTATAAAACATTTCAATAGCCTGGATAGATTACAGAAAAGCCTTCGGTAATGTACCACACAACTGGCTCATAGAAACACTGAATATCTATCGATCCTCACCAATATCATTGACATTTATTAAAAAAGCTTTCACTACCGGGAAAACGGACTTTAATCTTACAACGGAAACCACCACCGTGACAATCAAAGACGTCCAAATCAGAAACGGTATTCACTATCACCACTATTGTTTATATAGCCCTATTCCCACTCACCTCTATGTTAGGCAACACAAAATCCGGATATCCCTGCAAAAACGAAAAGCATGACCTCTTGCTTCCTATACGTCGATGACTACTAATTGCGAAAAGCGACGAGGAACTAAACGAGCAACTGGTAAAAGAGTTCAGCAATGATATCAAAATGAAATTTGGCCTTGATAAATGTGCAAAGATCACCTTCATCAAAGGAAAACTCTAGACAAGTCAACGCATCAAAATCAACGATGCAACCACTATTAAAGCATTAGAACAAGCTGATGCGCACAAATTCCTAGGGATAAAGGAGCACCATGAAATGCAACATACAAAAATGACGACCAAGCTACCAATGGAGCACTATCGAAGGACTAGAGAAATTCCAAAAAGTGAACTTGACGCTAAGAATAAAATTTCCGCCATATAGCTAATCAGTCATCCTGTACAACTTTGACATAATTAAATGAGCCCAGGCGGAAATTAAAAACAGATGGCCAAACTCACAAATTGCTCACAAAGCATGATCCAACAATGTCAAGACTTTACATTCCAAGAAAAGAGGGGATAGAAACCAGCTTCACCATGGCCAACTGCATAGAACTGAGACAAGAAGACAAATACTTGGCATGGTATATAGACAGCTGCAGAAACAACTGGAACAATAATTGAAGACACCAGGCTAAACGAGCCTGAAACGAAGAGAGTAAAGATAATTAAGGAGCGCATAAAGTAGAGAAGGAAACAAGAACAAATAAGAGCGTGGAAAGAAAAAGTCATTACAAATAACCATGGAGACTATAAACACACATGCGAACCTGAAAGTCGAAGCACTAAGGACATCCTGTCCAGAACAAGCTCTTGCTTGTCGGTCATACAAATGAGACTATTCATCATGCCGCATCGACTTGCTCCATCTTGGCCAGAAAGGCTTATTAGATCGATATAATACAATAGCAAAACAACTGCACTGGAGCATGTGTAAAGAATATAACGTAAGAGTTAATAACTAATGGTGCCAACACACCCCAGACCTCGTGCTGGACACAGAAGAAATTAGGCTTATTTGGGACATGCAAGTACAGGCGGACAGAAGAATCACAGCAAATAAGCCAGATCTCTCTCTCAATATCTTCTGACCGATGCTGCCTTACCATCAGATTACCACATCACCCAGAGAGAAGCAGATAACATATTGCATACAAAGACCTATGAATCGAAATACAAATGACATGAAACATGAAAACGAAGACCATTCCAATAGTAATAGGAGCAACAGGCCTTATATCAAACGCCATCTGCAAAGCAATGAGATAAGTCCCCAGAAAGCGCAATCTCCTAAGTATGCAGAAAGCGGTGGCGTTGAGCAAAGCACATTATAATGCGAAACGTATTGTAACAAAAAAAAATAATGTCATCAGATCTTCAAAAAGGCCCTAGGGATATGGTGCATTTCACAAATTAAACCTTGGTCATGTGCCAAATGAAGAAAATATAATAATAATGTGTTAAAAACGCAACGCAAACGCAGACCCCTTATTAGAGCAATGAACTCGAGCTTGGATATTTCTTTGATATTGTGTCCTGGAGTAAAACCGATATCGAAGAGTTGCAACGCAAATTAGAAATATGATGCCATGAACACTAGAACCATTCCTCGACAGAACGACTAACGAAAATTGCAAAACTGTGTAATCATCAGATCACTAATTTGTGAAAATACTTTGCAAAGAATGCTCGAGAGTCTGAATTCTATATGTGCCACTGAAGAATCGTTTCCCATGCTTCCGTGCCAGTGCGAATGGCCCGACCCTCAGCACTCAACCGAAAGTTGTCGGGATGGCGAGTAAAGCAACTTCATGGGAAGCATCCAAATGTGGGACAGAAACGTGTCGGCAGATGTGCGTTTTACAATTGACTTGCCTGGCATTACAAAATCAAATAGAGAACGATAAGTGCAAATATGGATACAAAACAACCGAACCTATACCATACATACAGAACATCTGCATTTCTCTGCGACACAATATAAGAATAGGCATGATGGCCACATGACCGAGAGTATTCATCAGGATCTGGCCAGCATTCTGAGACGTATCACCTGGGTCTCTTATTGTTCTGGAAAACCATGCCTTCCGACTCTACTGTGATCCTACAACGGTGATGCAAAATAGACCGGATATCACGTGAACAAATCCTCCAATCCTTTGTGAAAGTGTCATGATACTTTATCCAATACTCGAAATATGTTTGAAAAGAAGGCATTGAGAGGTGGAGGTCAGAATGGAGATTACTGGCAATTGAATCACGTCGAAACAGTGCTAATAATAATTTCAGCAATTGGTGCAAAAGCTTGCAAGGAAATATAGAGGAGTCAGAGCTGAGTAAAAACCTCTACAAGCCCATTGAGAAAACTAAATTGTTAGGAAGTTCACCGCAAGCCCCCAAGACCGGAAACATGAAAAGTGTCATCCAAGTAGTGTGTCACTACCGGTTTCAGAGAATCTTTGACTCTTTGACTGTTTAGCCCCTACCACAACATATCACTGCCCCTCCCTTAACCCCCCACTTCTGTCCTCACTAATTTGATTCCGCCCACTTCCCATTCCTACCCCCCACCAACTTGATATATTTTCCACTCCCATTCCCTTCACAGCATAAATAAAATCAGATACACCATCTCACCGATCAGTTTTAAGCTGTCTCTGGTCAGAGTAACTACTAAAGATGTTCCAGTGATTGTGCTGAAAAGCTTACAAATAAATATTGAAGAGTCAGAGCTGAGTAAAAACTTCTACAAGCCCATTTAGAAAGCTAAATTGTTAGGAAGTTCATCGCAAGCCCCCAAGACCGGAAACATGAAAAGTGTCATTCAAGTAGTCTGTCAGTACCGGTTTCAGATAATCTTTGACTCTTTAGACCCCTACTACAACATATCACTCTCCCTCCCTTAACCCTCCACTTCTGTCCTCACTAATTTGATTCCGCCCACTTCCCATTCCTACCCCCACCAACTTGATCTACTTTCTTCTACCATTCCCTCCACAGCATAAATAAAATCAGACACATCATCTCACCGATCAGTTTTAAGCACATACCACAAGCTGCCTTTAGTCAGAGTAACTACTAAAGATGTTCCAGTGATTGTGATGTGAGTTCTACCCTAAAAACAAATGGAATTGGGACCGATATAGACGAGAATCATGTCCTTTTCGACCACCTTGTTCTGATGTAGCTATTCATAAAGCAATAAAGAGAAGATAGCTATTAATATTGATCGATATTGTTTTGAATGGAGTATTTTTAAGTGCTTTATTTCCTGCTTACAGTAATGTTGTTCATACCCCAGTTTGTTCTCATCTAAATTTTGAAGGAATAGACACTGTGACGAAATTAAAGGATGCTAAATGAAATATCAGTGAACGTTTACGGATTAGAAACTGTTTATGAAAATGATAAATTAAACACCGGCAGTAGCACACTACTCACCTTAAAGAACCACATAACACGAAAGAGGTTCCAGCAGAGCGTAATCCCTCTGATACGTAACGTAGCGGGGATTAAGTGGAATTTCCCATTTAGAGGTAGTGCGGATGTCGAAAGGCATGCAAATCGGGAAAATAATTCATATCCAATTGAAATGAAGAATGTGACACAATAAAGAAATATTTCAATATTAGTTCTGGTCAATCTCATCCTCCTCTACTGGTACAATTTTTGACCGAAAATGTTCCCTCTATCCATCATTATAATTTTACAACCTCATTGTGAACCCGTATAATAATAATGAATTATTTAAACGTATATTTTACTTATGAAATTTTTGTGTCTACTCTATGTGCAAATAAATGTACTTTACACCTGCCCTGTGCGATAAAATTGAGGTTGTGTGCTGTCAAACATTTCTTATTAGACTATACATTTAATTTGACACGAACTGGTTGTGTAAACTTAGGTCCATTACAAGTGTATACTAATATATTTAAATTCTTTCCAATATTAATCACATGTGCAGTGAAAATAATCGACGACAATTCCTTCCAGGATTAAAAATAAATTTGTCCTCACAGTTTGGTGCTGAACTTCTGCTATATTTCATTTCCATTTTTGTACGTTTGTATTCAATTGTTAATTGGTTCTTTTGAAAATTAAATATAAATATCTAGACATTAAAAAACTACAACTATTAGGAAGCGGCTTTCAAAACACGACAGATTGCATCATCGTTTTGCATACCAGGCACATATAGTTTATTTTTGGCAACTATTCCGCCAAATCCAAAATAGTTATTTTTGTTACAAGTACCTAAAATGGAGTTTTTCAGGACGAATCATTGCTGTTTCCGGACGAGGCATTAGCCGAGTCCGGAATAGCAGATGAGTCCTGAAAAACTTCATTTAGGTACGTGTGACAAACACTATTTTTTGTCATACGCTCCCAAAATTTAATTTTTATTTATACGCTTTTTGCAATTCTTCAGAACGCCTAAATTTGCAAATTTACCATAATTTTTCAAATCATAATGTACGACAAAGTTAGCTTAGAATTTGATATCGTAGCAACTATTTGACAATTTTGTCATGTCATTCGAAATTTTTGACATTTAGACATATTCAGGAATTTTGGAATAGTCCGTAAAGGTTGCCATGACGACTTTTAGGGACTAGGCCTAAAAAGAAGCATTTTACGGACTCAAATGAATTCGTAAAATAGCTATTTTTGGGAGCGTATGACAAAAAATCCATTATGCATTCTCGCATAAATTATCGTTAATATCGAAATTAATCATTAATAATGCTAATATTGTTTACTAAAATATTAGCCGCTTATCGCGTTTTCAAGGTTTATCTTCAATCTGTAGAGGGCCCATTTATCCTAGAACAAAACTTGTACAGGTTTTATGAAAATTTGTGGCTGATTAAAATCACTAAACTAAAAATTTTGTCGGTTATTCCTTTTTTAGCAATCAGTCCAGGAGAATGGCAACTTCACATCACATAATGGTACTCAAACCTCAAACAAACATCACCAACAACGCACTGTACCACTACATTTAAGGACTCTACGAGCAACAGTGTATGTACTTTATAAGGCACTGAACATAGTCTATGTACCTGTATTCATATATCGGGCATTCGAAAGACGTAAGAAGTGCACGCGTGTGACTGATCCTCTTTTGAGGATACCTGCCGTTGAATTGGCTAGAAAAATTCGAAAAAAAGAAGTAAGCAAGAAAAACACATTTTATTAATAAAATTTTTGGAAAACAGACCGTCATTTTATAAGCATTTTCATAGTGATGATTCTCTGTATCTCGGTTAGTAGCCGTATGGGATTAATGTATAATTTAAGTGAGAGGTACTTATAAAATAATAAAAACATTGTTGCCCACTAAATAAATCAAACTTCAACCATTTATATCACTTTTGAAAATGCTTAAGACCACACGATAGAAGTGGACACTTCAACAAAGCGATATCAAAAAGTAAATAAAAATAAAAGAAAAAGTTTCTTGAAGGCCCAAGAAGACGATCCGATTGTTAGTTAGAGCAATTAAATTTACAAGGTACCGTTAACCAGGACAAATTATTTGAATTATGCTAATTATGGAACCCAAAAAAAATAAGCTTGAGTAAAAAGCTGGTAGGTTAGTGTATGTTATGCTTTTTTAGTTTAGAGTTTATTTCTGTTCATTTCGAAGCCTTTAAGTTCATAATTTTATAATAAAATATATTTTGTTTTCACTGATCAATACTTTCTAAAAAGTTAAAACTAAAAGTGCTCAATATTCCCACCTGCCACAAATAACACAATAATATATTAATATCAAGTCGAATAAGTTACTATTTAACGATTAATATAATATGTGCTTCAGAATTATTTCAAAAAGTAAAGACAATTTCCTTGTGCCCTCATTTAGCTTTCTTCTGAGTTGGCAACTCAGAGAGCGTAACTCTCACACAAATTTTAACTGAATCACATACACTATAATACCTAACATAGAAGGTGGCGCAATGAAAATAAAATCCACACAAACTTTATATATATTCTCTATTTTCTACATGTCGTTTCAGATTTCTTGCGAACAAGTAATTCAAGCCTACATTTCTAGAATAAAAGAAGTAAATCCCTTATTAAATGCTGTTATCGAGGATAGATTTACTGAGGCATTAGAAGATGCAAAAAGAGTAGATGCATTAGTTTCGACTGATGATTTCGTAAATGATCAAGATCAAATGATGCAAGAATATCCTTTATTAGGTGAGGATATATTTTGATTTTAATAATTTTTGAAAGAGAATCCAAAAATTATTATTATAGATACATATACAAAGTATTTGTTTGTAGGTGTTCCTATAACTATAAAAGGTAGTCTTGCAGTTAAGCACATGAGTCACTCAAGTGGGTCAGTTCCCAGAAGGGAACATAGAGCCGATAGTGATGCTGACACAGTCGATCTAGTTCGAAAAGCAGGTAATCAATCATTGTTACTTTTTGTGCTTACGTTTAGATGATCTGATTTACTGACCAACTTTAAAGCTTTAAAATTGTCACTTACTACGGATCCGAAACGATTATATATTTATACTATATTTACATACCTTCAATTATTGAAGTTTGTGCTTACTCGCTAACAGGTTATATATTTTCATAAATTCAACGGGAATGCTGCTAGTATGTTAAAATGTATGAGAAAAAAAATATTTTGACCCATTTTGAACCCAAACACACTGAGATCAGATACTTATCTATTCTTTCAGGTT
>MU182450.1:184895-253388 GCA_016904865.1 Pissodes strobi | reverse complement strand
AAAAATTGGACGTAAATTACGTCTCAATTAATCAAAGATAAAGACAAGATAATTACTATCTCGCTTTGAGATAGGAACTCTAAACGATAAAGAAAAAATAAACCAGGTAATTTCACATGTGCTTAACCTCTTTAATAAGGAAATCAATACAGATACATCATGGATCAAACCTTGACACGATAAACAATAATAATTATAGTTTAAAGCTATAAATAAACTGAAAAAGTAACGAATTAAGTCTGAAAAGCCAAAAATTTACTATAACTAACAATATTGCTAGGAAAAACCCAGAGAAATTCTACTACAAATTCAATTTACCATCTTTTACAGGAAAAGATAAAATCTGCTCTGCGAATCTTCCCAACAATATCGTCATATCTAAATGAAAATATCTAAATAATGTGTGTGACCGTCTAAAACGATGAAATAATTCCATTCTCGATAAATTTGGATTAATCCATTATCAAATTACACGAATTTGACCAATAAGAAACGCAACTATTCACCAAAAAATCGGTATTTAACCTTAAAGTCACCAAAAAAAATTTACAATTGTTGAAATCGCAATTACTTGAAAATGGAATACAAAAGCCAAATATATCTAAGTGAATTGGAAACAATTTTTAATTATATATTTAAAGTATAAAAGGATTATTGAAAAATATGCGGGATGAATAAGATATTGTGAGATCAAAAATTATTACTACTCACCGTGCCGACGTCTTCACACAAGATAAGATGAAATTTTTCAAAACTGTATATTCTGCCCTCTTAAATTCAACGGCTTTTTTCATTGGGCAGTTCAAAACACGTGACAACCGTTGTAAGAAACACTGCGTCAAACTAAGGAAGCATTCAAGCATTGCCTATCAATATACTAAACATTGAACTGCCTATCAATATACTAAACATTTTTATAACATATATTTAGCATATATTCCGTTACAAGCTTTCTTTTAAGTGCCCATTATTACCCTTATTACATATTTGAGCATATTGATCACTGGACCTTTATTTTGTCTTTACTTCATCTGCCAATCGATTTTTGTGTACTTTCATTTTCTTGTTCTGTATTCTATATCCAGAATAACATTTCCGTCATTATCTATTAGATTTTATCTATGCGTTGTTCTTATGATACTAGCAGTCTCTTTAACAATTTTATTTAAATTCATTGTATGTCCGAGCAGTTCTGCGTCAGTCGTTCTTTTTTTTTGCATCATTTCGTGGTATCCGTCTTCATCTCTATTCTGATTTATATCCTATTCAAACACTCTTTTCATGTTATTTTCTGCTGTCCATTTACTATTTGTTGTAGCTGATATAGTTTCTTCTATGTTTTCCAATTGATACCCTACTTGCCTGTTGTGGTATTTCCGATACGATCCTCAATTCTTCATTGATGTTGACTTTAACTGCTTGTCGAATATAGTCATCTTTCAATTTAGCTAAATCACTGCAAATTATAGTCAGAGTATATATAAGCACTAGGATAAGTTTTTGCTCTTATTACTGAATTACGAGTGATGCAGTGTTCGGCAGCTTGTATTATGTATTTGGATTCATAATTACATATTGGATTACACATATGTCTATACCTGATGTTGTGGAGGTTTTATATTTATGAAACAAATGTTGTGCCTTTTTCTCCACTCTACACCAGAATCTTATGGTTGCTACACCCAAATGACACTCATCCCCACCCTTTCCAACTACAGAACAAAAAAAGTTTTAGATGACCTGAAATCGTTACTGATATATAGGGTGCGTATTAACGTAAATGTAAGTAACTCGCTGATATCTGTAAGCAGAAATTTATACTTTTCAAATCAGTAAAACCGCAAAAATACGAGCTCAAAACGGCGAGAGCTATAAAAATTCTGGTTGCATCATCTTTCCTTTCACAAAAAATGAACAGCAGGTGGTATGTAATTTAAATAAATTGTAAATATATTTTGTTTCTTTTTCAGATTAATATTAGAAATATAAAAGTTTATTATTCAGAGCATGAAGATTACTATTGGCAAAGACCAAATAAACCCTGTACAGAGGCGGTTAAGAAAGTCGTTCACCATTTTGAAAGAATCTGTGATACCAAGCCAAAGGAAGTAAGTGATTGTGATAAATTGTGCATTTTCTGTTTTTATAAAACACTTCCGATTCCAGGTTGATTTCCGTTTAACGCAACATACAGCAGATCTTGCCTCATTAGACATATTAACTATAGAAGATATAGAAGATATATTTGATGGAAATGCCAACGGGGTATTTGCAGAACTAATGCGGTAATTTTTGACAAAGCATATAATCAAAAATTATTTGAAGTTTTTATATTATTTTTGTATTCTAGGTACACGACGTTCAGGTCCAGACATACATTTATGGCAATAGCCTGCGGAGTTTTGCGAAAAATTGCAACAAGCTTGTCAGAAGAGCAAAAAACCAGTATTAAGAAATTCTTATCTAAATTAAGAACAGAGTTTGAGCATGTGCTGAGCGATAATGGGGTAAGGTCAACTAAATAGAATCTTTTAATAATCTGACGAACATTCTTGATTAGCCAATGAGAAACCAAATATGTCTTAGGCACTAACAGTTCCAATAGAGATACGGTAACAAATGATGAGTTAGTAAAAGTGCAACTTCATCGCCTGACTATATATTCTGATTGGCTACTGAAAAATTTACGTTATACGTATTTATGCCAGCGATATTAAATGAGGTTCCTATAGAAAGACAAAAAAATATGTCAATGTAACTTATTTTTAGGTACTTATCGTGCCTTCTTTCCCCGTCGAAGCACCCAAACATGGAGATGTATTGAGAACTGCGTTATACAGTGGATATATGGTTATGTTCAATGCGTTGGGGTTTCCAGTAACCAATTGTCCTGTTGGGGTAACAAAGAATGGGCTACCAGTAGGAGTTCAGGTGAGTTCCTTGACCATCGTCATATTCAGTATTCACCTGACGTACATTAGTTAAAACGTTGTCCAAAATACGCCGGTGTCTAACAATTTTTGAATCAGTACCGTCACTTCACAATTAGAAGAAACTGAAAGTGAATAAAGTTAAATTAAAGATTTAAAATTATTATTGAGGAAATTTCTGCATAGGTCAGAATGAGCTGTCTGTGAAGCGTACAAATTAGGCCCTAGCTCAAAATGTGGGAAAGTAAGAGAAGGGCGTTATGGGTTAAATAGATTCTCAGTGGGTAGTGACCATAGGCTCATCCGCGCAAAAGTACTATTAAACATAAATGCTGAAAGACGAAAAATGATGACCAAGACAAAGAGGAAAAGTCAGTTAAAGATAAAAGAATTAGACCAATACGTGCGCACCTTAGGCAGTCATCTACAAAATTTAGAATTTAAGGAAATAGAAGAAGTTAATGATCAAATAACCGTAGCATTTAAAACTGCAGTAGAAAACCACTGTGAAAATATACCAACAAAAAAGATAAGCTCACGCATACAAAACAACTAATAGAACAAAGAAAACTGCTAAAACGGAAAGATGCACAAGAATATAGGGAACTGAGTAAACAAATTGCAAAGGAAATACTGTCGATTATATAACGCTCAGATCATAACAGTAAACAATTGAGCAGAATAAAAGCCGAAGGATAATGAATGGAGAAATGAGTATGGGCAGGCACGATATACAAAAACTAATGGATCCACAGGGCAACATAACATCAAATAAGGATCAAGTCTTGCAATTAGTGGAAGACTTCTACGCTGCACTATACAGAAAGCACCGATCAAACCGATCCTATACCAAGAATTTTGAAAGTAGGTGTGATGAAATTAGAAGCGCCTTAAAAGAAATGAAAAACAGCAAAGCTCCGGGGGAGGACGAAATCAGAATAGGCAGGCTATTAAGGCAGCCACAGAAGAAGGAACTTAACAACTTGCGTTTTGCTGATGATCTTGTCATCATCGCAGACAGAATTGACAACGCAGTTGAAATGCTTAACATGCTCTATATACAATTACTAAAGGTTGGCGTAAAAATTAATCTGTGAAAACTCATTATATGACGAATCTGGTTTTGAGTAATATATCTAGGACGTGACAATCAAACTAAAGAACTGTAAAGGTGGATTGATTTAACTTGGGCAGATTTTGGTAAGTTGAGGAGGAACGTCTTCAACGCTAATATACCTATATGCCTAAAGAGGAAGATATTTGATCCGTGTGTACTTCCTGTTCTTACATATGGAGCAGAAACCCTGATCCTAAGTCGACGCGCTATAAACAAAATTCAAGTGGCTCAACAAGCAATGGAATGCTCCATGTTGGGAATTACCCGAAGAGATACAATTCCCAATAGAAATATTAGGGAAAGAACTGGAGTGGAAGATACGATCAATAGAACAACTCATCTTAAGTGGAATTGGGCAGGACATGTAGCTAGAATGCGAGATAATCGATGGACCAAGCGTGTCTCGGAATGGCGCCCTAGAACCGATGCCTATAGAAACAGCGAAATACCCCCACTAGATGTAGACATAATAAGAGTATCATAAGGTGGCACAAGACAGAAAGGAGTGGCTAATATTGAGGCAGGCTTACGTCCAGCATTGGACCAGGGAGGCTCCGTGATGATGATGATGATGATGAAGAGAAGGGGGTTATTTATAAAAGGTGCCAGTTGGAAACTGGCTTAAGTTTGGCACGACAAAAATAATATTAGGCAATATAAAGTAATCAAATTAGCGGTGGCCGCCAGAAATTTGCTAATGAAATCAATGAACAATAAAATTAAAACAAGGTTGTCAAATCAGAACAATAGAATATAGATCAATGTGATTCAATTACGGAGCTTATTATTAAACAAGTAAACAGTATTTAACTTATACGTCGAATCAAGTTGGAGATAAATCATATCGATTCAATTATTGAGCTTACTAATAAAACAAATAACTTATAAAACCAAATGCCATATCGTGCCAATATAGAAGCAAATCAAAAATGATTTAATTGTTGGGTAAGAAAAACTTGTCCGGTCGTAGAACGATTTGTCCAATACCAAAAAAAACTGGGTTGGTCCTGAAAACCCTGTGTAATGGCTTTTCCGGAATCCGCTGCTCCCAAAGATGGTCAGAGAAGGTATAAAGCACTGGTTCGAGATAAAAAAAAAAAGAAGACCACCCTAGTTCCCAAAAAAACCGTAACGACAGCAAAACAGACAGCAAAAACAGCAAAACAAACAGTAAAACAGCAAAACAGAAAACAAAAACAGCAAAACAGACCGTAAAAATAGTAAAACAGATAGTAAAAACAGGAAAAACAACAAAAACAGCAAAATAGACAAAACAAAAACAGTAAAAACCGGCAACAAAAATAGGAAAACAGACAGCAAAAACAGCAGTTGCTATCTGTGTTGCTCTCTATTTTACTGTTTTTACTCTTTTTCTTGTTTTTCCTGTTTTAACTATCTGTTTTGCTGTTTTTACTGTCTGTTTTGCTGCTTTTCCTGCAAATTTTTACTGTTTTTGTTGTTTTTTTGTCTTTACTGTCTGTTTTGCTGTTTTTGTTGTCTGTTTTGCTGTTTACTCTCTGTTTTGCTGTTTTTTTGGAAACTAGGGTGGTACAAGAACTAGGAATCACTAGTGTTATATATATTTTTGATCTAGGACCTGTGCTTTATACCTACCTACTGGTCGGAACAAGATTCTTGGAAAATACAGTGTTAAATTTCTGTAGAGGAGCGGAATTTAGGCCCAAAACAAGCAATTAAGGCCAAAATATAAGGAAACATGCTGCCTAAAATTCCAACAATAAGAATCGGAAGGTAGATCCACAAAGGCCCTTTAAAGCTTTCCTGTCGGGAGCTTACAGCCTTAACTCCAGAAAGTGACGACGTGAACCTTTGAGTCTTTTTGCTAGCCATGGTTACCAACACAGATGTTTTAGTACAGCAACACTTTCTCGGTAATTTCGCAGAGTTGCTTAAGATTTGAACATACCGAATCCTACTTTAATTAATCAAATACCCTGGCCGCAAAGAGAAACATTATTTAATCGCTTTTCTCGAAATTTATCTTAAACGTGTTATAGGTACAGCGCATGGTCTCACCACGTTTCAACTACAGCTTGATCTTTCGGAATTAGAACGTCAAGTTCTCTTTATCAAGAATCATGTGATGTGTAAAATAGGCATTAAAGATAGTGTTGTAAAAACGCCCTTTAGACTTAACTGCATTTAAGGATTTGGATAAAAATGCAAGCCGCGAAAGAATGTACACCTGCATGCGGCAGTTTAACGGTCCATGATTCTAGAATCGGCGGTTATACGAGTTAGAGTAGAGTAGACAAGCATTGTCTACTAGCTTCAAGTATATTATGAACTGGTTGTTCTTTTTCTTTTCAGGTTGCCTCTCTACCCTATGGTGATAAACTGACGTTAGCTGTAGCCGAAGAAATCGAAAAAGCATTTGGTGGCTGGATTGAGCCCAGTGGTGCTTGAAGAAGCAGACTACAAAAATACGATACGTATTGAGCAAGAAACTGTTTTACAAGCAAATTAAATCAGAAATGTTAAAACTGTTTTACGTAATATCGTTCCTTCAATATAATTTTTTGCTAACCTTTCAACATCTGCAATGCTCAAAATGAAGTCATCGTCATCCAGTGATGAATATTTCAAATATTTAGTTTTGTGAGGCATAAGCGAGGTAAATTTTGTTAATTGGCGAACGAGCATATTTTAAAAATATGTTCAACAATACAGCGTATTTCACAGAAACGTGACGCCTAGTATTTGATGTTTATTCAATCCTAAAATATGGTATGGGTCGGTGGCGGAGTTGTCAAGATAAAATTTGTTTCCCTAGTTTTCTGTCACAATTAATCCATACATTCTGAAGACTGCAGTTGCATAAGGGTTCCATAAACAAAATTTAACTGTTTCTGAGATTTATTTATGTACAGGGTGGCTCGAATTCGAGTCTATGTATGGGGAACTCGAAAACCGTAAGAGATACAGTGTCGGTCAATTTAGGGCAAACTTGTGCATTTAGGTGCCTAACAATATGCCGTTTAGAAAGTTTTAAAATTCCGAGTATTTCCGGACATATCCGGAAAAAACCGAAATATTGAAAAATAATTTTTTTTATGAGCTTATTTGAAAACGGATTTAAATTTGAATTGCACTTTTGCATTGCCATTTTTTCTCTCTATCCAATGGCGGCATCTAGTTTGGAATCCAACGTTTCGTCTGCAAGGGGTCATCATCAACCTTCTTTTTTTAAATATGAACTTTTTTTTTATCGTTTATCAGTTGATATTGGCGTTATTAATAAATATGTGTTTTGAATTATTTTTTATTATTTTTTTAATTTTTATTTTTAATTTGTTTTTATTATTTATTTTGCTTTCGGGTAAAAAATAAACGAGCGTGTTTATTTAATTTTGCTATTTTTTATTTTTATTAAAAGTAAAGGCTCCAATTTCCCACTTAACACAAAAACAAAATAAAATATTTTTATGGAATTTAAAAATTTCAAAAGTATCAAACTATTTAAAATTACGCCAAAGCAAAATAAGTAATTTAAAAAAAAATATACAAAAAACATTTAAATCACATATTCATATTAACAACGCCAATATCATCTGAAAAACGATAAAAAATAAGGTTCGTATTTAAAGAAAGGAAGTTGATGATGACCTCCTGAAGACGAAACTTGATTCCAAACTGGATACTACCATTGGATAGAGCGGAAAAAGTGGCAATGCAAAAGTGCAATTCAATGTGAAATTCTTTTTAAATAAATCCAGGAAAAAATAAAACTATTTTTCAAAATTTTGGTTTTATCCCGATATCTCCGGAACTACTCGGAATTTTAAAACTTTCTAAACGGCATATTATTAACAGGTTGACTGCCATGAGTACCAAATGTGGTGCACGATTAACTTGCCATTTAGGCTGCAGCTCTTTTTAAGCGTATTGACCCTTGAGGTCACGACGATTTTTATTTATTATTTTAATGTTAGCTCTTATATGAACCTTTTGGGGGTTATTTAATATATTTTTAGGTATTTCACACCATTTTTAACCTGAGTACCTATGTTGGTACTCATGGCCCCACGATAGGAATATTCCTCAGGGGACCATGAGCGCCATCTCTGGTACACTCAATAAAATACTCTAATTCTGGCATTTATCAACCTGCAGATTTTCGTAAACTAAATTTGAGAATTATATATTACTGACGCTAGATGTCTTATTAGTTTTTAATGTGACAGGCGAACATACACCAACCTTTTAGCAGTTCTTTGTTATTGATTGTCTGTACGGACGCGAGTGTAATTGTAATAATGGATCCCAAAGAAGAGAGCAGATTGTTGCATTTGATGGACACTGTAGAAACAGAGAGCGGATCATCGTCTTCGGAGTTTTTTGACAGTGATGCAGACCCAATGTATGAACCAGGCAGTGCAGAGTCGGAGAGGGAGAATGAAATTAGTGAAAATGAAGTTTTGAGCAATGAAGAGCCAGACAATGAGCAGCAACCAGCACCTGTGAATGTTGTCATAACTGACAAGTGGCAAATACCTGATCAGCTAAGGCTTAAAAATATAAATTATAATACGAATTCCTTAGAAGTAGGTATAAACCCCGATCTAATAGAGACAATGCAATTTGCCAGGCCTTTTGATTTCTTTTGTTTATTTTTTGATGATTAAGTGGTCTTCCTGTTGGTAAATCAAACAAACATTTACGCTCAACAGTGTCTTCTAAATCCCAATTTAAAGAGAAGTGCCAGAATTAAACGTTGGGTACCAACAAATCGACAAGAAATGCACACCTTTTTAGGCATACTTATGTGGATGGGTTTGGTAAATATGCCCTCTCTGGCTCATTACTGGAAAAACACACAGTTATATAATAGTAAGCTGACAAACTATATGGCTAGAAACCGATTTGAGTTGCTTTTGAGGTACTTTTATAACATTTCATAATAGGTTTTAATTACTAAAATATATATTCATTTTTAGCATGTTCCATATTTCGGATAATGCAACACGGGTCCCCGGAGATCGGCTTCACAAGGTTCAGCCCCTTATTGACTTGCTAGTGGATAAGTTTAATCACTGTGCAATTCCCGAAATGTCACTGTGCATAGATGAGTCCATGGTACCATTTCAAGGTAGACTATCTTTTAGGCAGTACCTTCAAAATAAAAGGCATCGGTATGGTGTTAAAATTTTTAAGCTGTGCACCGACCATTTTTACACTTTGCAGTATAAAGTTTATGCTGGAAAGGAAGCTCAGCCTGGTACATCTGTATCCAGTAAAGTGGTCATGGAATTAATGGAGCCATATTTAGATTTTGGCAGAACACTGTATGCCGATAACTGGTATAATAGTGTAACTTTGGCAGAACAATTACTGGACAGAGAAACCTTTTTAGTAGGGACACTTCGAGCCAATAGAAAACGCAATCCAACTGATGTAACTAAGAAAAAACTAAGAAAAGGTGATATTGTTGCAAGGCAGAATGATAATGGTGTAATGGTTTTAAAGTGGAAGGACCGGCGAGATGTCCTAGCTATAAGTTCAAAGCATATCTCTTCTATGGTAAGTGTGACACAAAGAGGAGGAGATAAAATTAAACCACAGGTTACAGTAGACTATAATGCAGGAAAATCTTTCATAGATGTGTCTGATCAAATGAATTCTTATAATTCATTTTCAAGGAGGTCCTTGAAATGGTACCGAAAAGTTGCTTTTGACATTTTATTAAATGTTGCAGTTGTAAATGCCTTGTCACTTTATTCCAGAGTTATAAATAGAAACATAAAAATAACAGAATTTAGAGAAGCTATTATAGAAGATATGCTTACTAAACGGGATTGTGTAATGCCTGCTATTGATGTACACAATTTGACAAAATGTCCAAAAAGAAACCGCTGCAATCAATGTTATAAGGATATTGTTACCAGGCATGGAAGAAAAATAGCACAAAAGGAGACTCCTCGTGTGTGGACAAAGTGTTCTGCTTGCGCAAAATATTTTTGTTCCGAGTGCTTTTTTAAGATGCATGCTACCAAATTACAATAATTTTTCTTTATGAGCATTTACGTAAACTTGTCTGTTCTTTTTGTTTTTATTTTTGTACCATTTTTTATCGTTACTCTACTATAAAATAAATGCTTAAGTTAAAAAAAGCGTTTTTATAAAACTTTGATAAACGACCTTCTTATAAAAGCATAATAACATCTAGCCAAGGGCTAAGATCATAGAACGGTTTTCTGAGGCCACAACTTTAATTTCTTCATATAAAATACACAAACTGAGCGACTGCTAAGGTACACGGCATGCACTTTTGTAAGTTATACCGAGTACCAGATTTGGCCCTCAATATTTGAATTTATCTTTTAGACTGAGTACCATATATGGTACTCAAATGACTCTCTGGTAATGCAGGCAAAGATAGGCTGGCAGTCAACCTGTTAAGCACCTAAATGCGCAATTTTGCCCTACTTCGACCGACACTGTATCTCTTATGGACTCGAGATCTCCATACATAGACTCGAATTCGAGCCTCCCTCTACAGCGTTTTTAAATAATGCTTCCAAATTTTTGATTAAACGATGAAATTTGCTCGTTTTTTTTTTTAATTGCAGATTCCATAGGCTTCGTCGATAATTGAAGCCTTCACTAAGACAATTTAACTCAAAAAATTATAAAATCATTTGAGGAGTAAAATCCGCCAAGACTCATCATAATTTGGAGGCAAGATTTAAGCACCCTAACCCAAACATTTGAATAAGTTAGTTGATACTTATTGTATAAGAATCAGCAAATGCAAGCATTTAGGGAAATAACTTATACTTTGGCAACGCCACGATCGATTAAAATATTATTTTCAAGTTAGTGATTAAATAGGGGTAATTAATTCCTGAAAACATAGGGTATCTCGTTAAATTTATGTTGCCTTGCTATTCGAAAATATTTTTAGAATCTAGGCTCTTAAGTTTCTGTAGTAGCTGCTAATAAGGCATCAAATAATTGTGCACTAAATAGACATCCTGTAGATAGTACATCACTCCTTCTATGTTAAAGTGAAATATCGAGCTGGTGTGATTTATTTTTAGAAATATCTTAAATGTTATGTTTATTTAATATTAATTGTGTTACAAGTTCATTATACAAGTTTGTTCAAATTTTGCCGGCTATTCTTCAAATAATTCCTTTTCCTTTGATGAAGTAAACTTCATTAAATATTTGATATCTCGTTTTCATCTAATAATTGTACTCGATTATAGACAAAAGAGCGAAATTTATAATTCAGTTTTCGCAGCAGGGAATTTCATTATTTTCCAGGATATCGCACCAATTATACTGGAAATATTCCCGCTTTTCTATCTGCAAATCCAGAAGGGCGGAATGGAAAATAAAAAGATAAAGCAGAATTTTTGTGGACATAAGCTCTATTCGTTGAAAGTTCTGTTTAAAATTAACCGAGAATTTAGGGAAGAGAGCACTACAGTTTTGTTTAAAGTGAACATAAAAGGACGGACGTTGGTCAATTTGGACACAAATGCAAATCCACCACAGATATTTGAGATGGTTGAAGCATTCTCATTATAATGATACTTTAAAAATGGATTTATGCTGAAAATAAAAAAAGCCGACCTAGAAGTCTAGATCTGTATAGGGGCAGGCACATTTTGGAGCAAAAAATATTGCACAAATGATTTCTTTTCAACTTTAAAATATATTGTTACATTTTTCATTCTGCTTCATGTTCCAGTGAACGAGTAATAACCTAGAGCCAAGTCGATGAGAGAAAATGGGCACCTAAATGTTTCGGAACATTTATCGATGCCATCTTCAGAATATTCAATAGCGTTTCTCTGACTATTTCCAACTTGTGAGGCATAGTGATACGTATGATGAACATCTGGCTCGTTCGTTAATAGAGTTTCTTGCGGAAATCTAAAATGGCAATATATTTAGCTTAGTATCACTTTTACCATTTACTAGCTTACCTGAATATTAAGCTTAATATATTGTATACTAAACTATCTTCATTTTTAAGAAATCTCTGCTCTGCTTCGCAAAGACTTCTAAGAACGCATGATCTTCCATCGTAACCCATCCTAAAAATTGGTAATATAAATATATAATTTAGGTACCTATATATTTATTACACTATTTTCTTGATATTTTGACAAAATACCGTAGAATGTCTTAAGACAGAAAAAAAATGTCTGCGTGAGCAAAGGAGTGAGTGAGTTAGAAAGGTGGTGGGTTTCTGTTTTGTTTTGTAAATTCGAATCGGTCTGAGATATTGACTTCAAACTTTAAATACCATATTCTTCTAAAATTAGGATGATTCTTATGGCTCTGCAATAAGAGTGCTTTCGCAAATCACTTTTGCATTCATGCAGCGTTTCACAGACAGTAAAGATACCGAAACAATTTAGAATATATTTTTGCAACATAAGAGGCCTAAATACAAACATAAATTCGGTACACTAACATCTACAAGCAAATAGACCACACATCTAGCCCTTACAGAAACACAAGTATGTTCTACAACAACAACAGTAAACTACCCCTATCCTGGTTACGACTTACACAACCGATTTAGACATAAGTTCGGAATATGCCTTTTTGTCCGAAGCGACTTGTCCATGACTTAATGTGACTCAAGTTCCCCGCCAAGGGATTAATTAAGTTTCTATGTTGTCTCTATCGCCCTCCGAGCGATAGAGCATACCAAAGCTTTTTTACAGCACTATAAGCTACCACTTGTGACTCAATACAGGTCGATCACCCCAATTCAGAAATAATCGTTTTAAGAGACTTCAATGCCCACAACACCAACTGGCTCAAACATCACAACAAGACCGACAACGAAGGTAGAGAAGCTGAAGCATTTGCCATCAGCTGCAGCCTTACTCAACTTGTAGACGAACCAACTCGAATCTCAGAAAGGGGCGAATTCGCCGCTCTCCTGGATCTTCTTCTAACCACCAATCCTGATCAGTACACAATTACAGTTGGTCCGCCATTAGGTAATTCCGACCACAAACTTATTACAACGGTTTGTGAATTGCCACTTCTACAGAAGGGTCCACCATTGCCTCACAAAATTTGGCATTACAATTCTGCAAACTGCGACGATCTAAGGGAGTTCTACCTAGGTTTTCCTTGGCTCGACGTCTGCTTTGGCACTGACGACCCTTCAGTCTGCTGTGAAGAGATTACGCAGGAATGGAAGCATACATCCCAAATTCAATCAAGTTACCATCAAAAGGAAAGCCCTAATTCGACGGACGATGCGAAAGAGCTGTAGGTAATAAACAGCAAGCCTACAAGTACTGGCAGCAAAATCAGACCGCTGAAAATCGCAATTATTTTGTCGAAGCGAGAAACGTGTGATCGACGAAACTAAGGACAAACACAATCAAAGGATCAGGAATAAACTTTTGCAATGCCCCAGTGGCTCCAGGAATTTCTGGTCTGTAGCAAAGGCAGTAAGTAATAACTTTACAAAGACGTCTCTCCCACCTTCTTTGAGAGAAGAACGTGGCATCACGGCGACTGCAACCAAGGAAAATACAAACATGTTTTCATCGCACTCTACCTTAGACGTCCCCCAAAGCAAGGCTCGCCCCACCATATCGAACATCAACACTACCATGGCAAAAGTCAAGTTTCATCACCGTGATATTCCTAAAATCCTTAGAGAACTAGTTACACAAAAGGCATCAGGACTGGACGGAATACCTGCGATCGTGTTAAAGAACTGCGCCAACGAACTAACACCCGTGTTTCCAGGCTTTTTTCTGTGCCTTACGGAATATGCATTTACCCATCTTCTTGGAAAGTAGCTCGAGTGTAACCTGTTCCAAAAAAAGGCAAGAAAACCACGCCCTCAAACTATCGCCCAATTGCCTTGCTTCCAATAATCTCCAAAGTCATGGAACGTGTAGTGAATCAGCAACTACTCAAGTAGCTCGAGAACAACAGAATAATCAGCGATAATCAATATGGCTTTCGCAAAGAGAGATCGACAGAAGATATATTGGCCTATGTCACTCTTAAATGGAGTAGGGCAATTAAGAACTACGGAGAGTCTCGAGCTATTTCGTTGGATATTTCGAAGGCATTCGACAGAGTTTGGCATGACGGACTGCTTAACAAACTGCCGTCCTTCGATCTGCCAGCCTCTCTCTGCAGCTGGCTTGCCAATTTCCCTAAGAATCGATCTCTGCACGTTGCAGTTGATAGAGACATTTCAGACACATTCCCCATTAATGCGGGCGTGCCTCAGGGCGCAATACTTTCACCAACTTTGTTCCTCATCTATATCAATTACCTGCTGACCGAAACGAATAATCATGTTTACAGTTTTGCAGATGACAATACCCTTGTCTTCTAATTTAGATCAGAAAAACCTTTACCAGCGACTGAGACTTATCACCGCAGACAGGAGCAGATTACAGTAATTAATCCATTATAATGGAGTAGGCTTCCTAGTCAACAGACATAGCCACAAGGCAGTGAAGAGATAAGAGAGTTAATGAGATTGGTCAAGAAAATAGAATCCATTCAGAAGAGAGCTGTGCGTCTCGTCTGCGACCCGGAATCTGGATATCCTGGAACACCGCAGACATGTGGCCAAGATGTCCCTGTTTTACAGATACTTTCACGGCAGATGTTCCCAGGATTTGGCCCACCTCATCCCGTCCCTGGCAACTCCTGTCAGACAGTAACGACAGGCAGCAAGAGCGCCCCAGTTCGTCGTACGACTGAAAACACCTAGAACTTCTTTGTCTGGCGCACTGCATTACTGTGGAACCCACTCCCAGGACATATTTGTTTCCCACTAATTACAACCTACAACTATTCAAGAACCGTGTCAATCAACATCTTCGCACACGCACCGCTCGTCGAGCGCCATAGGATCTCTCTATGGTGTGTGTGCCACTGCCATAAAAAAGAGAGATTGAGTCAACATTTTTCGTTTTTGAGAAATACCATATTATGATAAATATAATCGAAATAATTACATAATATATCATTATTTTTTTATCTTAAAATATATTTTTTAGGCATTTTAATACCGTTTGTCCGATGATAATAACGCGGTCTTGCAATTTCGAATGTTCCACACTGGGACCAATTAACAGCTGTTTCTTTCGCTCCGAGGTGAGGCATCAGTAACAGACAAAACGGCTTATTTATTACTGAACTACCTGTATAAGTGGAGCATTGAAGGGATTTTACCATTTTTTGCTGAATTTAAAGTGCTAATTGAATTAGACCATTTTGAGGTAAGATTTGGCGTCTTTTCGATATTTTGTTAGGACACGTTTAAAATTTTGATTTACAGTTTGAATCTGATGAAGTGTTTTTTATTCAAAAATGTACTATAAGTAATTTTTTAAAACGGGATCAAGAGGACCCTGTTCTAGAAATCGACCATTAAAACCGAATGAAACTAAGTAATTAGCTGCGAGGATTGACATGCCACATAAAAATATCGACATTAGCTTCGATCATTCGGATGCTGATGCCTGTTTTGAGCAGTGAGCCCAGTTCCAAATTTGAATCAGATTTTGATGAATGTTTCCAAGGTCAAGTGCGTCTACAACAAATCTATACAAATCAGACGTGCAGTTCAAGGAATGGTCATGGTAACTCAATAAACCTACGATTTCTGGTCTGGAAAGTGTAATATACATGAAATTACGCCAAAATCAAATGAGACTTGACCTTCAACAAGTGATGTCCCTCATGAGGAAGATAGTGATCCAGATTTTAAAATTGCAAACCAACTCCAAACCCCCAGTCCTAATACTTTTCCTAGTAATTCATCATGAAAAAAAGCAAATCTAATAATTTGATTGGTGAGTGCAGACTATGTTGCGATAATCAAAAAAAAAATTGGTTTTTAAGGGAGACATGGTGGGGTAGATCTGAATGTATCGCCCAGCCGTTGGTTGTTAACCCTCGAATCGCATGCAATTGCATGCGTTTCGAGGGTCAACAACGGCTGGGCGAACTATAACAGATTTATTGGTAAACTGCAGCACTGGGTGAAGCTTATCAACGAACAAATTATTATTACGATTGCTAACAAAACAAATTTGCATGCTACCCAGCAAATATGCTTGGAACCCTGATACTCTAGCTTATATTTTTCTTTTAGGTTTGGTAAGGTGGATGGGTTTCATTGCCTTCTGTGAGACCATTGGAGCCAAGATTATTTGTACGATATCTGATTTGCATGATCAAAAATGACAAGGAACAGATTCGAACTAATAATTTTAAAAATGTTGTCAGCAAATTTTAACTGACCGACAGTAAAATAAGGGGCGCTTTAGAAACAATATTTCCAGACGAAAGCTGTACGAATTAAAATCCAAAGAAAGCAATGTATGTGTGCTAACTGTTACAAAGAAATATCTGAGAAAGAAGGAAGAAAAGTTATCGATTTTGCCCAACCTTAAAACAAATTCCCATACGTGAGAAAATGCAATCGCATGATGGATATGTGATAACATGTCACCCTTAATTTTAGACTTGTACTGCGGTTTTGCAAATCGCCAAACTAATTTTTGTTGACTATTGCTTGTAATACTTACGAAATTAAAATTGTTTCTACCCTTCCGTATAGATCTCGTCTATTTCGCCTCTTCATGGCAGGTTTATACACATCCAATAACGGCTTAGTTTCGTTTGGCAACTCGAAGATTAGGCCCCAATTTATATTCATGGAAAATATATCGGAGCCAGGGGTGATGCCCATGAGATTTGTTAAGCAAAACACAGCCTAAAATAGAGTCGGATGCAATGTATCTAATATAAGCAGTGATAAAGGTCAAGGGGATGAGGCTATTTGGTAAAGTTAATGTGGCGAAATATGTGGGGATTTTATAAAATATTACAAATTGTATAAAAATTAGCCCAGTTGTGCCCAACCCAACCCAAACTGGTAATCTATGAAATATATCTTAATTAATTGAAAAACTTACCGAGAATAGAGCACCCTCAGGAAATGCTAGATATCTCCTCACCCTCGACAGTTTCTTCCTGTCGTGATCACACTCTGTATTTTGCAAGAAAAAAGTGAACAAAATTATGGTAAATAAACTATTCATTGTTCTCATATCGACTGGAATTTTCCTTCAATAAAAAATATCCGGGCAACTATGGTAGGTCACAACTTTAATCAACGACACAAATATAAACAGTCGGTAAGTGTTAATAGATTATAACGGCTGGATAAACGATATAACACATTTTAATAACGGGTATTTAGGCGTGATATATATAGAGTGATTACAAAATGCCCCAGAATTTATACTGTGACTAAATTTAAACATTATTAATTTCAAATTGAAATTAAATTCAAATCTCCTAATACATGGCCTTAAGTTAGAACAATATTCAAATACACTCACTTGAATGTTCGATATATTCTTTTAAATTTATGATTAAAAAATATATAGTGAATATGTACAAGGTGAATATGAAATAAAATTTCCGATCGTAATACAATTTGAGTTTCACTAGGTTAAAAATTAAGGCTAGCTTGCGCGAGTTAAAAATTCCGAAAAATGGCGAAACACATCTTTAATTTTTAATCGTTATTCAGATTAAATTTTCTAATAAGTACAATTTAATAAACCTGATAAAAATAATAATAATAATAATAATAATCATTCAAACAAATAAAGAAACCCTTTACTAATTTATAATCGTAATTTAATTTTAATTTGACAATCAGCAGAATTTAAACAATCTGATATCGAAATTCAATAGAAATTTTATAATCAGTTTAATTTAAATAACCGGATGGTATTAAGCATTAACTTCAATTAAATTTATTTGATTATTAGGCATTTTCTTTAAATCAGCATAATTTTAAAAAAAATTACTAGCTTGCAGAAGGTAAAAATTAGAACTTTTGGGGAGAAAACCTCTTGCATTTTAATTTATGTTCATAACTAGTAGAATTTAAGCAGTCTGATGTGATTAAAGTAATTTAAAGTGAACATACAACTACACTTTCTGTAAATCAGTACAATTAATTTCTAATCGTAATTCCTATTTAAATTTCACAATCAGCAACTTTTAATCAACCTGATGACATTAAGCTTGATTTCAAAATGTTAGTTATTTTCTTTAAATTAGCTACGTAATTTAAAAAATTATGGCAAACTTACGCAAGGTAAATACTTAAACAGATGTAGAAACCCTTTACTAAGTTCTAATCGTAATACAATTTTAATTTGATAATCAGCAGAATTTAAGCAATCTGATCATCGAAATTCAATTTAAAATTTTGAATCAGTATTATTTAAATAATTTGATGGTATTAAGCATGAACATCAAATACACTCATTTGACTATTAGGAATTTTTTTAAATCTGCATAATTTAAAAAATATGTATATGACGAGCTTGCACAATTCGATCTCTTGGGGAAACAAGTTATCGTATTTTAATTTATGTTCAAAATCAGTAGAATTTTAATAATCTGATGGCATTAAAGTTAGCATTCAAAAACACTCCTATAAATATTACCGTTATTTTCTGTAAATCAGTACAATTTAAAAAATAATGATGATGATAAAAATTCAATCTAATGGCGAATTTAATTATTGATGTTGCATAATCAGCAGAATTTAAAAATCTGATAGCATTAAAGTTAACATTCAAACACTCTCTTTAAATATTCGTTAATTTCTGTAAATCAGTATAATTTAAAAAGTACCTAATGTTTGCACAAGGCAGTAATTCAAATAAATGGATATACTTATTTAATTTCTGATCGTAATTTCAATTTAAATGTCATAATCAGCAAAATTTAAAAAACCTGATGGGATTAAGCTTGATTTGAGAATGTTTGTTATTTTCTTTAAATCAGCTGCGTAATTTAAGGATTCAAGCAAATCTAGAAACCCTTTACTAATTTCTAATCGTAATTCAATTTTAATTTGATGATCAGCAGAATTTAAACAATATGATATCATCGGAATTGAATTGAATTTTTTTTATCAGTATAATTTAAATAACCTGATGGTATTAAGCATGAACATCAATTAAACTCATTTGATTATTAGGCATTTTCTTTAAATCAGCATAATTTAAAAAAATATGATGAGCTTGAACAAAGTAAAAATTCAAATTATTGGGAAACAACTTATCGTATTTTAATTTATGTTAAAAATCAGTAGAATTTAAATAATCTGATGGCATTACAGTTAACATTCAAAAACACTCCTTTAAATGTTCGTTATTTTCTGTCAATCAGTACAATTTAAAAATAATGGAGAACTTGCACAATCAGCAAAATTTAGACAACCTATAAGCTTGATTTGAGAATGTTCATTATTTTTTTTAAATCAGTTTCGTAGTTTAAAAAATTATGGCAAGCTTGCGCAAGGTAAGGATTCAAACAAATGAAAAAACCCTTTACTAATTTCTAATCGTAATTCAATTTTAATTTGATGATCAGCAGAATTTAAACAATCTGATATCGAATTCAATTGAAAGTTTTTAATCAGTATAATTTAAATAACCTGATGGTATTAAGCATAAACGTCAAATAAACTCATTTGTTTATTACTTATTTTCTGTGAATCAGCATAATTTAACAAAATATGGCGAGCTTGCACAAGGTAATAATTCAAACTATTGGAGAAACAACTAGTAATTCCCATCTAAATGTCATAATCAGCAGAATTGCAATTGCGCAGCAATTGAAAGTTTTTAAGCATCATAATTTAAATAACCTGAAGGTATTAAGCATAAACATCAAATAAACTCATTTGTTTATTAGTTATTTTCTGTGAATTAGCATAATTTAACAAAATATAGCGACCTTACACAAGGTAATAATTCAAACTATTGGGGAACAACTCGTAATTCCAATCTAAATGTCATAATCAGCAGAATTTAAACAATCTGATATCGAAGTTCAATTGAAATTTTTAATCAGTATAATTTAGATAACTTGATGATGTATTAAGCATAAACATCAAATAAACTCATTTGATTATTAGTTATTTTCCGTGAATCAGCATAATTTAAAAAAATATGTCGAGCAAGGTAATAATTCAAACGATTTGGGAAACAACTAGTAATTCCAATCTAAATGTCATAATCAGAAGAATTTAAACAATCTGATAGCGAAAGTTAATTGAAATTTTTAATCAGTATAATTTAAATAACCTGACGTATTAAACATAAACAACGAATAAACTCATTTGATTATTAGTTATTTTCTGTGAATCAGCATAATTGGAAAAAATATGGCGAGCTTGCACAAGGTAAAAATTCGAACTTTTGGGGAATTTTTAATTTATGTTCAAAATCAGCAGAATTTAAGCAATCTGATGACATTAAAGTTAACATTTAAAAACACTCCTTTAAATGTTCGTTATTTTCTGTAAATCAGTACAATTTAATAAATAATGGCGAACTTGCCCAAGATTCTCTTCATTCCTAATGGTAATTCCTATTTAAATTTCATAATCAGCAAAATTTTAACAATCTGCTGGTATTAAGCTTGATTTGAGTGTTCGTTATTGCGTTTAAATCAGCTGCGTAATTAAAAAAAATATGATGAGCTTGCGCAAGGTAAAAATTGAAACAAGTGAAGTAACCCTTTACTAATTTCTAATCGTAATTCAATTTTAATTGATGTCTGATATCATTAAGCTTGACACTCATTTGAATGTTTGTGATTTTCTTTAAATCAGCATAATTTAAAAAAATTGAGAATAATTTCTAATTGTATTGACAAAATTTAAATAATATGATGGCTTTAATGTTCGATATTTTCTCTAAAACAATATAATGGCACGCTTGCACTATGTAAAAATTCAATCAAATTAAAAAAAAACTTTTGAATTTCTTGAGCTTGCACACGCATGGAAAACCATTTTCATAATTTTAAATTTCATTCAGTGTAAGCTTCATGCTTAGCAGAATCTAAACAAAACAATGGTGTTAAGCTAGATACCTATTCAAATTAGCTAGTTTTAATGTTTATTATGTTTTTTAAAACAGTATCATTTAAAAACAGATTGCGAAGCTTACATAAGGTAAAAATTAAATTAATTAAAAAATAATAATAATAAAATTTTAATCGTTATTCAAATTTAACTTCACGATCAGCAGAATCTAAACAGCATGTAAAAAAATATAAGCATATAAAGGAGATATAAGAGACAAAAATTAAAATAAATGGAAACACACGCACTTCAATTTAAATCTCATAATCGGCGGAATCTAAAGGAGTTGAGCTAGATAAACAGTCATATAGAATAACGCCTGGAAAGTGTTTCTCCATCCATAGCCCAGTAATGAGCTATGAGTTAGATGATGACAGAAAATCGAAGTGAGATCAATATTCTCAACCCACGCATAGACTCCACCCTCTCCACGTCATAATGAATTCGTCCACAAAGGAAGAGTCGCTGAACCAAAGCAACGCCCACTCCGTGGTCTTCGGTTAGTTTGCCCATACGAGGCCTTCGATGTTAGCTATCGAAGGCTCCGGCCCATACTACCGACCATTAACAATAGACTAGAAGGTTCACTCTAAGCTCCGCCTCCAGCATTTCCCTCCTTGCCCCGTCACGGAGCCTGGTAAATGCTGGTTAACAGCTCAGGCCTCGTGCCACGTATCACCCTGGCATCTAATAGTTTCGTGAAAGTCTTGGCGTCTCGCCTTTGAAAGCGCTACATCAAAAGTGCCGACTGAGAGTGGACCTTCTAGTCTCTTGTTAATATTCGGGTCCATACTCAAGTTGTCGTAACTATCGATCCCTATTTAATTCATTGAAAATATAGCCGTTTCAGTTCCACACACCAACTTCAGTTCCACACAACCACTTTGCATGGCCAGATCAGCGCTTTCCATACGTATATATTTATATATATTGATGTATAAGGTTAAGCTCAAAAATAAGGTAAAGATTTGAAGGATTCTATAGAACATATCTTTAAAAATTCTGAAAGTGATCGAAACCTATTAAGAGAAGAATTCTTTTTGAACACTGATGACAATAGCTTTGTGGTGACTGCCCAAAATTGTTGTAACGTTTAACATACCAAATTTTATTTCACAATGCAAATGTCAGTTTTGCAATATTAGTTTGGGTTGTCTATAGATTAGTAAATTAGACGATGACACGAAATATAACCCATAAATCGAAGTGAGATAGATATTGCTATCACGCGCATAGACTCCACCCTCTCTACGCCATATTAAATCCATCTACAAATGAAGAGCGACTCCAGATAAGCAACGCCCACCCCGCCGTTACCGTTTGGTGTTCACCTACTCAACAACGGTTTACTAATATTATTATTCGTCTTTATTCAATTCATTGAAAATATAGCCGTGTCAGATATTCAAAATTTGAAAAACGACCATTTTATCTGTATTTTTTTTCATGGGTTTTCATTTAAGTAGTTTTCTCATCTTAATCTTCATCTTCGGAGCTCCAATCATCATCTCCTATAGCGACCGAAAACAGGATAATCTACATTTCTTGTAAAACAAGTTACGAATAATTGAAAGACTGCATTTATTTTATGATTTAAATCTTATATGGCTTTTCGATAAACTTTCTATTAATGGGTATATTTACAATCAAACGAAAATAATTGGATGAATGGCACGTTTTTATATTGTTTACTTGTTAATATTTTATAATTTAGTCTTTTAATAAGCATAATCACTATCTATATTATCTTTAACGCCATCAGCTGCTCCAGAAAACTGCCCGAGTGCCATGTCTATAAGTGAAAATGGACAGAAAAAAATATCTGAGCATTTTTGAACGTTATCTCCATCCTCTCCTTTCACGCGATTGCTGCCTATCTTTGCTGCCCAATGGTACATTCTGTGATCATCCGGCTCATGCGACAAAACTGGCTCTTGAGGAAACCTGAAAAGAATTATCTCACTTTATCTTATTGCAGGATTCAAATTCAATAATAATCATGGATAAAACAAAAAAGTACAAACATGATCAATCAGCAGCAGCCTTTTGAACCTTTAACTTCTGTCGTGTTTTGATTTTATTTAGTTTTTTAATATCAATCTTACCTTGATAATATCAATCTTACCTTGATGTGTGGTCTTAAGCACACACACCATTTTTTCCCTAATTTTGATGCTGTTAAATATTTATTCTCACCAAAAGGGTCTCCCACCAAATATTCAAAAGCTTTATCTCTCTTTTTCATATCTCTAAGATTAAAAGACTAAACAGTAGGATTGATTTCAAAATATGCGAAACTGTCCGTTACAAAACGGTAATAAATACAAATTAGTAACAAAATTTAACAGATGTAAAATAAAAAAAAAACTTACCGAAAGATTAGGCCTAGAATGTGATGCATCAGGCTATCTTCGCGGGCCTTAAAATGTCTACTCGCTTCACATAAGCTTCGCAGTATGCAGGACCTACCATTGTATCCCATTCTAAAAACACGTTTTTTGCATTTAAATATGGTTTTAATGAGCCTTAAGTGTGCTAGGAAATGTGTTTTTGTGAAAAAAATTGGTTATGTTTAATTGTAAGTAAATATATTTTTTTAACTGTCATTCCAAAAATGTGTTTTAATTGATTTATGACTTAACAGCAGGTAAAAGAAAAGGCATCACAAATTTACTTGCATATTTTAATGAGACATTTAAGCCACTCAATTAAGTGCTAAAGTGCTTTCTTGAAGAGTTCACGGTGTATTAAAGTAGACATCTGAGATTATTTACAATCATTTCGAGAAAAGAAATTGATATATTTTTGATTGGCAAATCTATGATGATAACGCGTTTATCAATAACCATCTCCTTCCATTCCAATCAGAAACAATTGTTTGTAGTATATCTTTTAGAATACATAAAAATAGAAACCATCATTATTTAGCTAGTTATATCAGATTGACCAGGTAATAGTTAATGATTGCAAAAACTAACACGAAGCAATTTATATATAAGAACAATAATAGAGCTGCTCCTCACCTATAATATAGGAATTGTTTGAATAACTATACTCTACTTGATTCCCTAACTAATTGGAGTTTTGTTTGTGAAAAACAGATTAATATTATTGTTTCTGCATCCTCTCAAGTTGTATTGTTAGGTGTGCATGGGGTGCATGTGCAGCCTTCTGACTGCAAGCTTTGAATTCAGATGTTAAAGTACAATACGGGAAGAACTAAAGAAGTAAAAGAGATCCCAACATTGTTAGTAAAAGAGATCCCAACATTGGGCGGACTGCAAGGAATCAGGCAGGAAAAGTTACTTCTGGGAAATTATAACCTGAAGTGATCTAACGACTGCATCAGCTTAAGTAAAAACAAACTCAGAATATTAACAGAGACCCTGACAGGGTATTGCCGGTTGGGAGACCACCTTAAGAAGCTCGCATTAGTAGAGAAAGAAGAAACCTCTATTCATATACTATCAGAATGCAAAATCCTGCAAAAGCCGAGGGCGCGACACCTGGGAGCGTATCGACTAGAGGAAGGAGATCTACTCACCCTGAAGCCAACCTAAACTTCCTGAAGGCCATAGGAATGGTGGCACTGCTATAGCCGTTAAGACCCTGAACGGCTGGGCAGGAGAGGGGAACGCAACAGATCTTCTTGATCGCAGTGTGCAGATAAACCCTCAAGAACATACAATACCATTGCCTCGCTCCAGAAAGCACCTCAATATCTCTGGACAAATGTCCAGCAATTTTAACGCATCGAGTACGTCGTGACAAAAAAACTCTCCACCCAACAAAGATCGCCGGAAAACCCCAGAGCCTCAAGCTTTCTAAACAGTAGCCCTCGGTTGACTCTGTTAAAAGCCTTTGAGAAGTCTGTGTATACAGTCAAGCTGGTACCTGCCCTCATATCCAATATCAATCCGGTGATGGTATTTAATAAGATTGGATTCCACAGATCCTCCCTTTATGATTCCATGCTCCTCCCTTGACATGAACATGAAAGCTATTTAATAAAAAGAAAATCAAAAGCTGTTAGATAGTTTTGATAAAACCATATCTCCAAAACTCAGAAAACTGTTCCGAACTAAGAAAAAATTAAATAATATTTCTAAAGAAGTTACCAAGGTGAAAACACAGTTCTTTAAAAAGGCAGGAGGTGTACCATCAAGAGCATATGTAAACTTGGAGGGCAATTCATAACTTCTATAAATAATATACACAACCGAGACTTTTACTAACTACGAACTCATAGTTTAAAGTGAAACTTAAAATTATAAATTCAGAGAGGGAGCTTCTGAGTTGTTGCTCTTAAAACTAAGATTCCATAGATTAAAGGCTCAGTGCCTAAATTGAGAGTAAGGTTTTTAACTCTTAAATCAGAGATTCAATTTTCACCTTAAGCTTTAAGTTTTAAGTTAGTTCGAGTTCAAACTTGAATTCATAGCTTTAAGTCAGAAGATTGGTGAAATGTTAAACACAGCATACTTGAAAGGTGAGCTACACCTAAAGTTCGTTTTAAAATTAGAGAATTAAATAAAAAAGTAATAAAACATCCGAAAAGCCGAGAAAGGCTACCAAGTAGGCTTAATACCTTGCAAATAATACACAATACGGTGTTTCATGCCAGACAAGCAAGCAAAGCGCCTTAATTTGGATTCGAAATTATACTCTTGTATATACTTGAACGCTATGAATCCTTGAAATTTCTTAGCCTGAAGTTCGTTTAAAAATTAAAGAAAGTAATATAACAGTAGCAAAGCATCCGAGAAGCCGATAAAGGTACAAAGAGTTAGTAAAGATGATTGGTCTATAAATGAAATAGTTATTATCTTTAACGTCTACAATGTCCAACACCAAAACCTAACAATCAATGTTAACAAAAATAGTTGGAATGAGTTCAAAAATGAGTGAGATGGAAGAGTCTACAATATACAGACTATCACATGAGGAAAAAGTGACCCAATCAAATCACTAAGAAAAAAAAAAGAGGAAGAAAAAATAGACATCGATGATGATACAAAAGCCGCTGTAAGACTGTAAAATAGTGACTGAGGTACGAAAAGAGGAAAACATTTTGCCTATGAGCAAGACAACACTATGGAGGGTTCTAAATAAAATAATTTTCGTTGCGAAAAACTGCAAAGTAGAAAATCATTTCTGAAGAAATTATTTGTTGGCGAAGACGATATGTGGTAACCCCCCCTTAGCGTCGCGTGCTAATTATGTAACACGATTTGTTAATTGCTTAGCGAATTGCCAGGTTTACTCAGAGGATTCGATTTTTTTTTTAAACATGAGTATGTCAGTTAGGTGATGGCACCATTAATTTTTATAAGAAATGTATCAATGATTATTGATCCTTGAAAATAGGGTAATAAAATTTAGAAAAAGTAGGTACCCCCCTTATAAGAACGATGAAAAACTGAGAATATACGAATGAGTTATTATCTTGACTACAACTGGCCAAAATAAATATCAAGATTCCAAATAACTTATTTATTTAAATGGTAAAAACGTTCACAAGCACTCTAAAGACAATTATTAATTGTATCTCAAATTAATTTGAAGTTATGGCATCGCTCATAAACTAATGAGAAGGCTCTCTCTATTCTAATCTAATTTTATACTAAAACAATAAGATAACCGGTGAAGTAAATAAGTATATTTGTAGCCGGCAAATGTCTAGAGGTATAAACGAGGTGATTATGAACTAAAATTAATCTAAATTAATCCCGTGGCAGCGATAATATTAGTAGACTATCCCATGGCAGCCATAATATCAGTAGGCTAATAAACAGTTACTCAAGTACTATTTCAATAAGATAACCTGTGAAGTAAATAAGCATATATGTATAGCCGGTAAATATCTACGGTTAAAACGAATTGAGCTCAGTTCGATTCCTGTATCAAGGCAAAAAATTGAAGTTGCAAATTGCAATTATGTGAAACAAGTTACTGCCAAGAGCCTTAGAGCCAATTACGGCAAAAATAAATTAAATAACCATTCTGACATTAGCAAAATTAGTTCTCCTGGTAAAAAGTTAAGTATCTCTAGAGCAACTATGAAAAGATGCAGAAATATATACGAGACGCGATATTCGATAATCTACAGATAAGTTCGATAAGCAAAATGGCAAGTTCAGTAGAGACCGACCGAAAACTGTTTTTTCTTCTCGACCGAAACCGAAATTCGGAATAAAGTTCCTTTTCGGCCGAAAATCGAAAAAATAACACAAATTTCAAATTCTGTTATAATTTATAGAAATAAGATTACAAATAAAATATTAGGAGAGAAACCACGTGCTTCTTCACTTCTCGAAATAGAAATCAAGTATCAAATCTCATTCTGCCTTCTGGCAAACGCCTCGTCAATGGTCATATGTAGCTTATTCGATTCGTATTCGCTTTATTATTATCAATGTATTCTTCGAAGTTCGACGATCATCTTCATGATGCTGCCATGGTGAGCCAGCAGCGGTAGCGTAGCAGTCACAGTCACAGTCAAAAGCGGATAGAGACAGCTTGCGAAACACATTTCAACGCGTGACGAGTCCTGGGCTTGCGCGCGCTTCACAAACACATTTCTGACACACAGATGTCTTTACGGTCCAGTAAACTGCTTTCAGCAGGTCTCTTGCTGCAGTGGTGCAGTGGTCAAATTCTGTGCTTGCATTTGGGATGGCCCGGATTCGTTTCCCGTTGGTACCAAGACATATTTTTTATATTTTTGTAAGGTTAGGTTTGATACTTTTTTTAAATTTGGGTTAGTTTTGTTAGTTTGGTTTGGTTGCGCCCCGGAGCGAGCGAAGCGAGCGGAGGTCGTTGCATGAAGTGAACAAAAAATACAAATGTAAACGTTAAACAACGCATGTGTCTGTGATGCGCGCGCAAGTCCGTGACTCGTCAGGCGTGGGAATGTGGTTCGCAAGCTGTCTGCAACCACACCGTCACCCTGGTCACATAACACCTAAAGGTTCTTTGTTTGTTTTCAGTGCCCTTCTTTCGCGGAGCGGTTGGCTTTGCTGCAAGGTAATCAGCCAGCATACCCCTCTTCCGGCACTGAGGCAGAGGCAGAGCAACCCTTCCGCTTGTGTTACACGTTATTCCAGTTTGAGGGGGCTTTTAGGAACCTCCAGTAAGACGGGCCTGTGCCCCTGGTGATACCCGACTTTTTGCACAAAACTATAAGCTATTGCAGGCACAGATAAAAATGGTCTCACGGGAACATCCGGCTCCGCTGGCCTGGAGGAGTAGGTACTTTCACTGGCTAAAACTTTGAACGGCACAGACGGCGCTCGCCAGGATGCGCGAGTCTTCCTCGGGGAGACCACATTGTCCCTGCAAAATTGCCACGTGTTACCCAAAATGGCGACAAGAGAGCCGCGACTCCACACGTACTGACTCAACCGAGAACGAAGCGGAAGTGACCACCTAAAGGTGTTATGTGATCCTGGTCAGCCAGCAAGAGTGACACGAGCAACGAGACCACCAATAATTTTTTTCGGCTTTGTGGCCGGATTTTTTTTTCTATTCGGCCGGAAACGAAATTTGTCCGAAAACCGAAACCGAAATTTGGTCGGTCTCTAAAGATCAGTAAGCAAAAGCGAGAAATAACGATAATAAAATCGATATAGACAGGAAACGACCTACAGTCGTTTAACGGTAATTCATTAATCAAAATTATATACAACGACAATACATACGATAAGGAAAGCAAACGATCTACATAAATAAGCCTCCTTGCATAAGATTTGTGGCAAGGCATAATACTACTTCTAAAATGAAAAACGTTGAAAGCGTTGTTCAAGAGGCGTTAAAGCAAGTCGATTCGCAAAAGTGGAGTAAATATGTAGATCATGTAGTTAAGGCAGAGGAAAGAATGTGAGAACTTGATGATATGCTAAGTGAGACTATAGAGCCGCTAATTATTTCAATGACGATAGTACAAGAGTACGACCGACTACTCAGGAGGCAAATAGGACAACTTAAAAGACGACCTTTTACTTCTTTTAACGCTAAATTCCGAGGTGAGGAATTGTTGCAAAAAGGCCTTTTTAGACATAATTTAAATAACTTCCCTAAGACACGCCACTGGCATATCAATTTTCTTCGGAAGCAACTAAGCCATTGTATGTATGTAATCTGGATTGCAACCTTACATTTTTTGTTACTGGAATTTTAATACTATCTGTAATTTTGAAAGGGACTTTTAGTAAACGTAACTTTCGAGGATGCCGAAAAAATAATACTGGAAATGCTTTTTTAAGCCGATCTCTTTTCACAAGCAAAACTTTAATTAATCACGGAATAAAGTAGAGTAGAAATAATCAAACAGGTCTATAAATTTCGCACTTTTTTTATGTGTGTGCCACAGGCCACGAAAGGCTAAGGCCTATAATATACCCCTGAGGGTACCATGACCTGTTATATGACTTAAACCGTCAACGTTGTCCAAGTATCGAAACATGCACACTTGGTGCACTTCACGACACTTTTTGGAGCATTGCCCATGCCTACCTATTATAAGGGGTCTGCAATAAATGTCTCACAAAGTAACTGAACTTAATTTTTAGTTTGCTTGTAGCGGGCGCGAGATACACAATTTCGAATAACTATTTTTCATCATAACTTTTTCATGCAAAAGTTTATCGCGATTTTCAAAGACAAATCTGATAACATTATTTTGAGGGGAAAAAGTTGTATTTGTTTGATGGCAACAAACTGCTCGGTTTTTGAGAAATTCGTACTTTAATCATTCAATGAACGCGGACTTTATGATAGCTGCTAACATTATTAGTTTATTAAACCATGTAGGATTAGGCCCTTATAAAAATCATTATTATTTAACAAATACTTTAACGACCAAAAAATTTGCAACAACAAAATATTGGCGATTGTTTCAACTATTTGGTTAGTAAACGATTAATTATGGTTATTTTAGTCAGCGTGCAGCGGTTTATCGGTATCAAACAAATATACCTTTTTTCCTTAAAATTAGTCAGTTTATCAGATTTTCACCCAAAATCGCGATAGAGTTCTGCATAAAAAATTATGATGGAAATTTTTATTCAAAATTGTGTAACTAGTGCCCTCTACAAACCATCTTAAAGTTCCGGCCAGATTCAAGTTTTCCATCACCAAGGGCGTATATAAGGGGTGGCAGGGGGGGCCTTGCCCCCCTGGAAAATCACATAGATAATGTATAAACTAACAAAACTTAAAGCCAGAGCACATTACAAATTATGGGAAGATAAAATTCGAATTTGACCCCCCCCCCCTGGGAAAATTGATATATACGCCCTTGTCCATCACCAAAAACCCCCCATTCCAAATTTTCACGTCATTTCCTTTAACATTTTCCAAATTATGAAATAAATATGAAAGTGAACATCAAACTTTAATGTCCTGAATGTTTTAAACGAGCAACATCTTACTAAAGCATTTACTCGATGGCTCAGTCATTACGGACCACCCTGTGTTAGATAAAATACTGTAATAAAATTTAGTAGGACAGCGAAATGTATTGGATTTGTTGGGTACCTGACAACCGCACTAATGTACCTAAATATAAAGGGAATAGTAAGCAATTAACAGTCATATAGTACAGGGTGGCCCGTTTAAGAGGGGCCTATACCTTATCTCGAAAACTACGGGGGTTGGAAAAACAATTTAAATACAAAAGTTGTTCCTAGTAAAATGATCTTTATTTTTTTTGTATTGTTTTAATCGTCACTTTTTTATATACAGGATGGTCAAAGAAAGTTACACTTTTTTAAATGAAACACCCTATATTTTATTAAATTTTTGGATTCTACTTAAAATTTTAAGCATATTTGATGTATGATGTTATACCTCTAGAGTTAGTAGTTTCACAGATATAAACAGTTGAAAATCGGTACTTTGACTACTTTTCACCTTGGTAGCAAGAAGACCATTAGAGATGGAGTAAAATTAATTTCACATTCCTATCTTCACCTTTCAAGAGCTATTTGACGGTACTAATTGGCAGGTGGTACCATGGGTACCAAATCTGGTACCTCTGTAGGTACCATCAGTTAGCACCATCAGATAGCTCTTGGAGAGTTAAGATAGGAATGTGGAATTCATTTTACTCCATCTTTAATGGTCTTCCTGCTACCAAGGTGAAAAGTAGCCAAAGTACCGATTTTCAACTGTTTGTAGCTGTGAAACTACTAACTCTAGAGGTATAACATCATACAACAAATATGCTTAGAATTTTAAATAGAATCCAAAAATGTAATAAAATATAGGGTGTTTCATTTAAAAAAGTGTAACTTTCTTTGATCATCCTGTATATAAAAAAGTGACGATTAAAACAATACAAAAAAAATAAAGATCACTTTATTAGGAATAACTTTTGTATTTAAATTTTTTTTTCAACCCCCGTAGTTTTCGAGATAAGGTATAGGCCCCTCTTAAACGGGCCACCCTGTACATACTTACGAGGTAAGAATATTTTCAACTTTTGAGTATAAATCCCTTCGATTTCTCCTCTTTTGTGCGGCTCCGTAATTATCGAAAATAGGTTTCGTGTCATTGGGCAAGCTATACACCAATCCCCAGTTAATTCCTTCAGAAAAAATTCTGGCACCGTCGCTTATACCCATTTGGGAAGTTACACAATATACTGCCTGGAAATTAATATAAAATATTTTTTAATTTTTTTTATAAGAGATTTAATATATACAGTATCTCCGCGGATGGGGATTAAAAAATGACAAATGGATCAAAAAGTGAAAGATAGGAAAAGGAGTAAACATACCTTTTCATAGTTACTCATAATAAAAGATTTTGCTTGAAAAACTAATAAAATTTTGTTTGTATACAAGGAGCCTAAAAAATAGGAAAATGTCATTTTACCTAATATTTATAATTGTCTCGCAAAAGAACATGAAAGAGGTTCTAAATTGAAGCCCAAGCTAAAATACAATATTTCATTATAACATATAAATATTAAATCTATCAATGTTACCACATTACTTTTTGAAGATATTCACAAGCACACTTTTAACTAGAGAACCTACCAGTTTCAAAAATAATAATGACTCAATGATATACTTCTTCATGTATTTATTTAATTAAGTATTTATGTATCGTAAAATAGGTCTCATCAAAATGCTATTTATTGAGCAGAGAGTTTTTTTTATAATAAATTATTATGGGTTAAAACGGACTTCTATCCACAATACCGAAACAGAATTATTGCACTCTTAGCGAAACGCGGATTGAGTGAATAATTATATTTCGGTATTGTGGATAAACTCCATTTTAGTGCATTTTGCTGAAGGTTCGAAACCTCAACATAGTTAAGTATTATGGGGATGGCAATGGGACAATTTGTGGGAATCCCACTAACTCTAACTCTAATGGCAATCTGGAAGATAATACAAAAAATCCAAAGAACTGGTTCGGTTTTGGATCTCAAAAAGAAGAAAAATTTTTTTCTATCCGTACAAAAAAAAATCCTATGATGTCCCTTAGAAATCATGCCGAACAGTTGGTCTTAAAACAAAATGAAATATTTCCTTTCAAACCCCACATTAATCAAACATTGGAAGAGGGATATATGAAGCCAAAAGATTTTTGTTTGCGGGTACGAGGCAAAATTTTAAGTAGAAATTTTGATTTTTATAAATGTATTATGTTTTCGGATGAATGTACTTTTTCTAGGAACTGTAGGAATTTTGAATAATGACACATAGACAATATTTTACAACAGTTGAAAACGTGGTGCCCGATATTTGTCATTGGCATTATAGCCACATATTTTTAGAATACCATACTTGGAAATGTTGGAAACACTTTTTAGCAATTAGGGTGAGTTGGGGTATCTGGGTTTTGGTGTAATTGGGCCATAGGTCCGCTGTACCTTTGATGTTAACAATTTTTGGGTTTTCGCAGTTGGCAACACTTGTTGTCATAGTATACAGCCATGAACATCACGTGTTAAGCCAGTTACGTCTCAGGTTTCAAACGTGCCAAAACATTTCTAGATTTTTTTTATGGGAAATGACGTCCTGTAATAGCTATTTTATTAATAGCTTGTGCAACAGTGGTAAGTGCTTTTATCTGTAGAATTGTTTTCCAATTTTTTAGACCATTTCTTAAAAATCTTCTGTTCTTTAAATCATTATCTTCTTTGCAGTTGCTACCCAAAAAGCATATCCCAGGTGTCCTTTGGTTACTGGGTCCCTGGCAAGGGGCAAGTGGGACACTCTATGGCCCAGTTACCCCTTAAGTACCCAGATGCCCTGAAAATATATTTAATTTATAGAAATATTTTTTCTCTTCAGAAATCATGATGCGCACATATAAAAGAAGAAAAAGGCGTTGGAAGATCTGCAGCAGGCAATCGATGATGTCAAAAGTGGTACCAAATTCATACGAGGGGCAGCTATAGCATACAGCATTTCTCGTAGTACCCTCAAACACTATATTAATGAACTTAGAGGAAATCTGAAACAAGGATGGAGGTGTTAAGTCTTACCTTACCGAACAAGAGGAACTGGAACTTGCAGAATGCATCAAAGAGATAGAAAAAACTGGTTTTGGCCATCCATACAGGAAGTTATGGATCTTGTTGAACGCTCTATTGTGCAAAACCGACTTCAAACCAGATTTAAAAATGACAGACCAGGGCAAGCCTGGTTCACCAACTTTAGGATAAGGCATAATTTGTCTTTAAAGAAACCACGGATCATTGAATAGGTGCGTTGTGATCAAGCCAATCCTTGAGTGGCGTACGACTTTTTCGAGAGATTTGCTACTGTTATAAAGCAGCTAAATCTAATAGGACTTTCATACCAAATATATAACTGAGATTTGCCAAGATCCTTCAAAAACCAAAACAGTTGGAGCAAAGGGTGTTTCAAGTAAAAGTAAAACTGAAAAGTTCTGGCCGAGAAAATACCACTGTACTAATGTGTTGTTCGGCAGTAGGAGAAGCTTTACCGCTTCCATGCTTATTTAAAGGGAAATATGTCATGGAAAGCTGGATAGGCGAGACAGATATGACACAAACCGCTGTTTCTGCCAGTTACCGCGGTTGGATGGAAACCTAGTTGATTTTTAATTGGGTTAACAAATTTGGGCCACAGAAACCAGTGCTGTTGATTTACGATGGCCACGTCACTCATATCTCAACAAAATTAATTCGTCTGACCCAAGAAAATCAAGTGCCATGCCACCAATGAGGTAGGAAGTCATCGTGGGATAAAGAACTTTGCAAGTGGTAGCCACAAGATCCATGGAAAAAGATTCCAAAAGTTGAATTTGTAAGAATTTTATCCTTAGTTGTAAAAGGGATGTCCACAGGAAATACTGTGAGTGAATTTCGGACTACAGGAATTTACGATGAAGAAAAACGTGGTCCAAATAAAAATAGAATTTCCCTTACTACTTTTAAACCCAATCATATGCGAAGATACCAAGCTACTCTGGCTTCTCAGTCCCCACCAAAAGCATCTACTTCAAAAATGGCTTCCCCCTTGCAAGAGATGCCAAACTCTCAGTCTTTTGCAAACGTAGAAGAAATGCCCTTTAGTACTTCGCAAAATGTTCAGCAAACTCAAAACTCAGTAGGATCTTCAAACAGTTTTAGAAGAATTGACCTCCAGCATGCCCTCCACTCCCAAATCAAGTGAGCGATCAGAAAAAAAAGCTTCTCCTCGAAATGTTTAAAAAGGATGCCAGTCAGCCAGCGGAGAAAAAAGAGGAAACTCGTCACAAACTGTAAGATAATTACAACAAAAGAATACCTAGAGAAAAAAGAGCAAGAGGAAAAATAAAATGAGGAAAAGGATAGAAGTAAGGGGCAAAAGAAATTAGAAAGGGAAGAAAATAAGCGGTTAGGTTTAAAGAAACGCGAAAAAAGTTCATCTAAAAGTTCAAGTAAAGACGAGGAAAGCAATTTTTCCACTAGAGAGAGTGTAGATAGCATGGATTTCTCTGAGCCAGAAGAAGAGCAAAATGATGATATCCACAACGATGAATATACAGTTGTTAAAATATATGGAAAATCTCTGTCATCATTTAGATTATATGTTTTCAGAATTTTGTGTAAGGACAACAAAGGCTTTGAAGTCAGATTTTTTAAAAGACATTCACAAACTATGAAATTTTTTAAAACTTCTGAAGATTCATATGTTGCACGCTCTGATGTGGCAAGAAAATTCTCAGAGCCAATTGTCAGCAGCTCTTCTCGATACAAGGATCCGATAAGCTTTTCAACTGGTCTTTCTGATTTAACATGACATTTTTTGGGTTAGGAGAGTGTAAATAGCATGAATCTCTCTGAGCCAGAAGAAGAGCAGAATGATTATCTCCACAACGATCAATATGCAGTTGTTAAAGTATATAGAAAAGAAACTTTCCTCATTTAGATTACATGTCAGAATTTTGCGTAAGTACATCAAAGGCTTTTAAGTCCGATTTTTTAAATACTTCGCAAAATGTTCAGCAAACTCAAAACTCAGTAGGATCTTCAAACAGTTTTAGAAGAATTGACCCTCCAGCATGCCCTCCACTCCCAAATCAAGTGAGCGTTCAGAAAAAAAGCTTCTCCTCGAAATGTTTAAAAAGGATGCCAGTCAGCCAGCGGAGAAAAAAGAGGAAACTCGTCACAAACTGTAAGATAATTACAACAAAAGAATACCTAGAGAAAAAAGAGCAAGAGGAAAAGTAAAATGAGGAATAGAAGTAAGGGGCAAAAGAAATTAGAAAGGGAAGAAAATAAGCGGTTAGCAGGTTTAAAGAAATGCGAAAAAAGTTCATCTAAAAGTTCAAGTAAAGACGAGGAGAGCAATTTTTCTACTAGAGAGAGTGTAGATAGCATGGATTTCTCTGAGCCAGAAGAAGAGCAAAATGATGATCTCCACAACGATGAATATACAGTTGTTAAAGTATATGGAAAATCTCTGTCATCATTTAGATTATATGTTTTCAGAATTTTGTGTAAGGAGAACAAAGGCTTTGAAGTCAGATTTTTTAAAAGACATTCACAAACTATGAAATTTTTTAAAACTTCTGAAGATTCATATGTTGCACGCTCTGATGTGGCAAGAAAATTCTCAGAGTCAATTGTCAGCAGCTCTTCTCGATACAAGGATCCGATAAGCTTTTCAACTGGTCTTTCTGATTTAACATGACATTTTTTGGGTTAGGAGAGTGTAAATAGCATGAATCTCTCTGAGCCAGGAGAAGAGCAGAATGATTATCTCCACAACGATCAATATGCAGTTGTTAAAGTATATAGAAAAAATCTTTCCTCATTTAGATTACATGTCAGAATTTTGCGTAAGTACATCAAAGGCTTTTAAGTCCGATTTTTTAAAAGACATTCACAAACTATGCCATTTTTTTAAACCTCTGAAGATTCATATGTTGCACGCTCTGATGTGGTAAAAAACTCTCAAAACCAAATGCCAGCAGCTCTGCTCGATATATGATATCCTTTTCAACTGATCTTTCTGATTAAACTAAAATTTTTTTTTGTAAGAATCACTCTTTTTGACTTAAGTTATATTTTTAGGATTAAGAAAAAAATGTTTTCTAAAAATTTATAAAAACTATTATTTTTTAATGAATTTGAATATTTTTTTTCTTTTGATATTTGCCTTCTCTTTTTATATCTTCTTTTTTAGAAAAAGTGAAAAAAAAATAAGTTTCAATTTTTTTTATCAGCTAATGAAAATGCTTCCAGGAAATCACCCAGATGCCCCATAAGTTTTATTTTAAATTTATATAGGAAAATGATGGGTGTGACTAAGTTACCTCAAATTCATGGAGCAACTGGGACCTCCGTGCATTAAAAAAAATTTTTATTTTTAATGGTTATGGATTTTTTGGTCTAACTTGTCAGAAAAACAAAATACCAGAGAGCAAAAGCAAATGTATTCTGTTAAAATAGTATAAAAATTGAGGGGTTGTAGAGTAAAAAATTGGAGTCATCGTAGGACGACTATGTAAAACCATGGCCCAGTTACCCCAACTCACCCTAATTAGAAAAATTTCCATTATAGTTTCGCCAAAACATGTATTTTATACAGGATGGTTATGTAGCCCAATGGTTTGTAAGGAAAGGCTCAGGCTCAATTTTGTAACCCCAAGAGCCCCGATTTAACCATGGCCGATATGTTTCTATGGGGTAACTTTTGCTACTCCAGCACCAAACCATATGAAGTACTGAAGGGCAGAATTTATTACCCAGGCTGTCCGTCAATATCTCAGGCAGAAATCAGATAGCCCTTCAGGTAGCTACGAAAACAATTAGAAAAATGTCTTGATGGAGGTGGAGTAGAAATTTGATTTTTTTATTGTATTGCCTAATTTATATTTATAATACTTAATTAAACAATGTCATTATTATTTTCGGAAATAGTAGATTCTCTGGCTAAAGGTGTGCTTATGAATACTTGAGCCTTTCAAGAAGTATTGTGATAAAATTGATACTTTTAATTATTTATGTATTTTAATAAAATCTTGTACTTCAGCGAGAAAATTATAATTGTTATTATTATAATTGTTCGTACCTTGCAAAATAGGGTATGTCCACTCTTACGTAAAATAACATTATTTTATTTCTTACTCACCCTGTACGACAATTTTAAAGTTTTCCGTGGTGAATCATATTTTTTAAACGAGCTGATTTTTTTTATCTTTCACTTTTTGGCCCAAATGTCCTCTTTTAAACCTCATCAGCGGCCATATTGAATACTCAGTTGAGTAGTTATTTCTGAGCTTATACTCTTTTATCAATCATTTCTGAGTAATCAAATTCCATTTTAAAAAATCTATTATTTTTTTAAATAACATTCAAGCACTTACGGAAAACGATGCTCCTTCTGGAAACGCTATATATCGTTTTTTTCTCAATAGCTTCCTCCTATCCCGTTTACTACACTCCACTTGCCGCAAAACACCCACAAAAATCATCAGCAGGAATACCCTTCTTTTGACATGCATAATATTAAGAGGTCTTCAACCTGTTATCTGATTATCTTTCTCACAACTAAAACGTGCGATTGATATCTTTTCATTGGTGTCATTAAAGTAGGGTAAAAAACGCTTAGAAATTGTGTTAAATAGTACTAAAAAGGGAAAGTAGATCACCTTTACAGGGTGATATATCTCGAATCAGACATTATTATTTTAAACATTTAGAAATTTAAGAAAGTAAGCAAATTTTTATTATTATAAAGAAAGACAGTGCCACAACTGTTTGACAATGCTAGTTTTATTAGTGTTACACTGGCACTCTAATTTGATGATACAACACAAGTTTGGTGAACAGTTATTAAACATTCTTAAACTTTGTGTTCGAGTGACAAGCATTTTTCGTTGTGTTAAGAATTTGTTTATTCTTGAATAAACATTGAAATTAGAGATAATGCATTTAGAAACTGTTGTGATTTTGGCGCTCTTAACGAAACATTCCTTGGGCACTTTAATAATAGATGACGAAGATCCTAGTGTGGTGAAGAGCAGGCATAAACGATATGTGGCCTTTCCTGAAGGTTCTACCTTTATTGTAAGTATGTCTTTTAATTTACGAATCTTTTAAAAAATGTATAGTGCAATTGTAACAGATCTTTATATTTATTAAAACACTCTCAACGAAGCAATGGTCTTAAAATTGGATTAAGAAACGTAATAAGTGCATAGTTGAGACAGATTGTGGATATCGAGAATTTTTTACTCGATACTGGCCGCAGCCCCGATACTTGTACCTCGATATCGCATTCGCGCTCCGAATCGTAAAATCTTAACATTTTTAATAAAATGATTTTTAATTATAAAACTGCGTCAAATTCACCCGAATTATTCTGGTGCGTTCTTTTACTAATCAGACGAGAATTCAGTTTTTTAATCTTTCGAGCTCTTGGAGCCTATAATCGCTCGCAACTTAATTGTCCAACTTAAGATTTTGCAGATTTTGTGATTTGACCGTTTATTTTTATAGTAAGGTGCTTGTTTATGAAAAATATGGCACAAGAGATCCTCCAATATGTGTTCCCATGCCCACCAGTGAAATTGACACGTTAACTTTGACTTAATAATATATTACAAGTAGTGTATCCATGAGAGTGAGTACTCACGAAGGAGATAATTTACCTCGTTCGGGAGGCCTCTCTCTTATTGAATTATGGAAGAGTATCTTCCATCATGAAATAAGTTTGTGCCTCTCTATAGAATCTGGATGCATTTCCTATCCTTGTCTGCCTTAAAAATGTAAATATAGGGAAGAGTGTATTATGTCATCCTATGATGTAACCTTGTTAAATTGCGCTGCGGTTATCAACCACTCAAGACTCCTTTCCCTCACCAAGAAATAAGATTTTGCCTTTTGTATACCCTTGATACATTTTGTATGTAACATTTAGGTTATATTCCCCATTCATAATATTTGATATTGACAATGTAAAGCCGTGATCATTGCATAGGCTCTAATAGCTTCACTCCAGGATATCAGAAACAGAGGGAACTAACAATACTAACATTTAAATAATTACCTGTCGTATACAGTGTGTTCTGAGATAGATGGCTCAAGAGACAAACTGAACAAAAAACGTCGAATTTGTATTTTGGGATCCTCCAATTATATTTTACACATTAAATTGAACCTATTTATTTTGTTTGGTATAGTCGAGACTCTTATTTTTCCTTTCTTCAATACATAACACGATCACGCTTGATTCTCGATACTTCTTGGCATCGATACTTTCATATGGTATCGAGTAGTAGTATCGATACCTCTATGCTGATTTCCATTTTAGTCTCGGTATCGAAACTCTAGTAGTATCGTGACGTCCCTAAGGTATCTATCTATTGCGTTCCACTGTTTTGTAACGAAACGAATTGTCGTTTGTTTTAAATATTATAATAGGCTGTTATTAGCTTATCCTATTTAAACTCACGCATAAGAATCGAATCGCAGAAATTAATAAGTTCTTCGACCTGATGAACTTTTCTCACGACGTTCCTCTACGTCCTATAAAGGCACGCGTCCAAAGGCCCAGGTCTACGACATCCGGTTAGCATCAGAATCTCGAGCCAAACAGAACGGATGTTACCATAAAAGGAGATGCATCCATCTCGTGAGCTCGATCTATGCGCTTTAACTACGATTCCGGATAATTCCAGAGTCGGCCCTAGGCGGGGAGGGGCTTAGCGTATAATTTCGTCTGCACAGTCCAAAATACACACTCTCTACCAGTGCACCAGTAAGAGGTTCTACACCAGTAAAATTTTAAGTTCCTATTCCAAAATGCAATTAAATTATGATGGTTTAAAGGATAAAGTAAAATCCAAGTTCATAATATTCGAATTCAGGCTAAAAGCATAAGCACCTATTCTTTTTTATTCTCAATTGAACAGTAACTCAATTAAGTAAAGTAAATATCGAGTTTTAGAGTAATAGATGTAAACGTTTCTTCCTAAAACTACCAGGGTGATACGATGAAAAGGCTAAAATAAACCGCGATCTATTAAATCAGGGGTAGGAACGGTGTTAGATAAACAGTGCGAACTGAAGACATGAGTAAGTTATCCAGTGTATAAATCTATAGATAGAAACATTATAAATTCAGTGACTTTATGGACTATAAGTATATTTCACCAGCGTATTTTATAACATTTTATTGGACTGTTATGTATTAATATTGATTCAGGGAATAATTAAATATTTCTTAGTATTTCAGGAACTGTAGTAAATATATCAATATATAGATATTTAAGGTGGCTGTACCCTTTTACCAAGTACACATTATTTCAGTGACTTGTAATCGATAAAGCTAGATATATAAATATATACAGGAAGTAGATTTCATACAATTGCATTGACTAGAGAAATAAATACAGATATATAAATATACAGGGACGCCACAACTTATATTAATTTCCAGAGTAACTTACCGAAATATATACATAGTGATGTTGTTCACTATAAACTACTTTGTAAAAATATTATTGATTTATCAGATATATTTCTAGTGATTTTGTGCACAGTATAGTGAGTATTCTATGATATGATTGAAGTGTCGCATATATATCTATATATATTGTTTTGTGCCTTATCCAGTATTTCACTATTATATTACCATGGAACTTTCGTATGTATTCCTATGTAAACCATTATAATTACATATATTTTGATTGTATGCCTGACACCCTATTTCATAATATATTATCGAATTGAATTACATATTTATTGTAATTGATTTCATATTAGTATTGCTATTCCAATTGTCACCAATTCTGTACATTAGTATATATAACCCAGACTGCTGTACCATTGTTCATGTTATATGAAGTCGATACGGCTACCAAAGCCGTATGGGTAATTTGTTAATATATTAGATTTATTTAATTTAACTAAACGTCTTTCTTTTCGACCATACGCAGAATTACGCTATCTTTAAAAACGCAAGGCTTACCCCACAATAGTTACTTTTGTCGCCTGCTTAAAAAGCTCCCGTTTTCTTTTAATGAATATAAATAAATATTTAAACATATATCCTTCCTTGTGCCGCTTGCAAAGGAAGGCATATAAAAAATCTGATGAACAAAAGCAGGTCATGACAGTTTCACAAGTAATTGAATGATTTCTATTCCTTATGGAACAGTGGAATGCAATAGATACATTAATCTTATTTAATTTAAAGTTCGATTCGAAATTAAAGATAGTAGTAATAAAACATTCGAGAAGCCGAGAAAGGTCCAATTTTACAGTGGCGGCTCGTGGGCCTATAAAGTGGGAGGGCGCAGAGCAGTGGCGTAACTAAATTTTTTTGGCCCCAACGCAAAATACATAAGGGGGCCCCCCTTTCAGTCACAAATCGCACATACTAAATAAAAATTAAACAACTAGCTTTAATTTTTTTATTTATTTTACAAATAACATCAAAATATTTCTTTTTATAAATTGTAAGAGAAATTTTGCAATATGATTTGAGAATATTTTTGTTGATTGTAGCTCTTAAGGATTTTAGATTTTGTTGAATTTATGAGATTTTTAGGTTGCAAAAACACTTATCTTATGTAAATATAGTTGTTAACTGAGACTTTATAATGTCAATAGCTGATAAAAAACACCAATTTAAAAAAACATTAAATTTTGTATGTGCTTAAACCACACGATAGAAGTGAAAACGTCAACAAGCGGGGTCATCGTTTGTCAGAATTTCGATCCGAGCCTTCGTTGTAGAGATACCCCAAAATCCCCCTTTAAATTAGAGCCCCGGTCTCCCCCTGTATGGTCTAAGGTGGCCCCCCATGTGGCGCACTTACCATAAAAATTTCGAACCCGTACCTCTTCCCGTTCTCCCGAAATTAATTATTTAAGTTTTTACTTCTCCCCCCCCTTCCTGCCAAACGGGGTGGGGTACGGGGTCCCGTTTTCGTTCAGAATCTTCTTTTTACCCCGGCTACATCCACTGAAAATTTCAGCCCTCTACCTATACGGGAACATGCAGCGTTACGTTACGTCACGGCGTTACGTGACGCCTCGGTCTCATTCAACCCCCACAAAAAAAGTGCAGAGCGCGCCTAAAGATGTTTTCACTTCAACAGTGTTCCCTGGAATCAAAAGGATGATCTAAAGTTAATTCATCAAATACTTTTTTTTAATAACTTGTCGCTTACTCCTAAAATGTTGGAATGTACCATTTCAGAGCAGTTGTTCGTGCTTCTTTTAGAACCTCATTATAGCGTTGACGGTAGTTTTCCCACATTGCTTTTTGTCCTTAGTAAAACAGAACTAGCTTCGTTCAAAGCAATTGTTTCTTTTTGTAAAGCTTTGGAAGTAAAATTCACTTCTGATAACACATAATATAACCTAATAGATAAGAATACCAACTCAACTCAAAATCTAGCATATTTTTCTTTATACGCCCAGCTTCTATTCTTTCATCCCTAGTTTTACTTGGAAGCTCAATTTTTAATTTTTTTTTCACATTTACTTCTTAATGGTTTATTAACAAAATCACCTAAATCACTTTCGAGTATTGTGTCTTTACTTGATATTACGGTGTCTGACGATATTTCAGCTTCATAGAACTTTTTAGTTTTAGCACACAGAAAAATTAGGTCGCTTGTGCTGATGCCTGTGGCTTAGCCACCTGAACTTGTGTTATACCGATCAAATATTCTAAGTGACCTTCGTCTTAAGAAATATAATTATTGTCCCCAATGTCATCGCGTTTGGACGTAAATGGTTGCAAATCTGTCTCAGACCGCGATTTCGTCGAACAAAAAACATTTTCGCAATTTTTCTTTAATTCCAATTCTTTTTTTAGTTTTCTTTTAATTGCGGGCGCTTTTGTATATTTTTTATGGTCACTCATTTTTAAAACGTAGGAAAAATTAGCGTATCAATTACTAAAACTATAAGATAATGGTAAGGTAATGCTCTTGGCAACAGGTTAAAATATGTCAACAAAACGGGATTCCGGGGATGTCAAACCAAAATACGATGGTGTTCACTGCGAATCAAATCACGATTAATCCTGATCGGCGACTGACCAGTGTCGCGACGTTGATGTTGCCAAACTTTTCATTAGGTATTAAATTATGCAGAACTTAATAAAATAATAATCCTTGCTTGACAGAAAGGTTGACAGAAACCTTCAATATTAGGCACTGGACGAGTGGGCCCCCAAGCCTGGGGGGCCCCAACGCATTGCGCTTACTTGTCTTATGGTAGTTACGCCACTGGCGCAGAGGTAGAAAGGTAGGCCAATGCCCGCTGCAAGTGCCGCCGGAGGCTAATCCGCCAACGGCGGAAAACTTTCGGGGCGCCACGCCCAATTTTCGCCCAAAAGTCGTTAAAATCGTTAAAAAAACATATAGTCGTGGGGTTCCTTGTGACCAATATGTTTATATTTTAGAATAAGAAGAATTTAGGAAAAACGAATAAAAAACATAAACATGACGATAATGTTGTATGTAATTGTAATAAGCATATAGTTATTTCGTTTTTAAATATAAATATATAAAATATTTTAATAGTTTCCTACTAAATTTTTAATAATTAACCACAAACACGACCGACAGAATTAACAGCATCCTTCCCCGCTTGACCGTCTGTTATTAATTATATAGGTAAGTTCGAAAAACGCAAACGTAAATCGAGCCGAATATGGAACTACTTGATTGACCCAAAATACCCAAATAAAGTGCATTCTTTATTTCTTACCGCCCGTCGGCCAGCATCGACAATTTGTCCAATAGGAAGCCGACAACCTGTCTAAAAATAGCATGTGTAGCATGAATACCCAAAATATTATTAATTTATTGACCTATTTTAGATATTACCACGTTAATGAATTCCTCATAATTTAGAGGTCTGTTTTTTAAAATTATACCACTGATGAATCATTTTAACAAAATAATTTGCCGTAACTTTCTATTAAACAAACACTAAACAAAAATAAAATGGTTCAAAGTACTTATTCGGAATTACCTACTTTAGTTTAGCATCGTCAATCGTCACTATATTATTTCTCTAATCGCAAAATGTCAATCAACACTCTAGTCAAAACAAACGCGACAAGTGGTAAAAATCACAGATCAAAGGAAAGCCGTCACTCGGACGCAATAAGAATGTGTACGAATCGGCCATTCCAGGTGGCGGTGAAACCAGCCGTTGCCATAGCAACCTCGTAAACAAAATAGAATACAACGTGCTTTATGGCAATCTGTGACGTAAAATCAGGACGCGTGAACCTGGGCGAATGTTAGTAAATTGCTCTAGTACTTTAGTAGATAATTAGATAATGGTAATGCTAAATATGCTGAAAAATGTACAAATAATTATTAATATTATTATTGGCATAATAGGAATAGGTGTCTAATATTTTATGAATTTTTTATGGAATTTTTGGGGGGCACGTGCTCCTGTGCCCCACGGCAGGGACCGCCACTGCAATTTTACAGCCTTGTTCCGGCTATGACATAGGCGTAGTACCTGCTTTTCGTGTCAAAAACATTATTGCTCACATACCTGATTATCATAACCATTATATCAGAGGATAAATGACTTAAGAAAAACATACCAGTGCTTAGTTATCTTCTGGTAAGAAGTGAAATAGTTTGTTCGTAAAATTGGCTAGCGTCTCTGATGGGATCGGAAAGTCAACAGTATTGTAATGCACCCCGATTTCACCCTTTTATGTACTTACTATGTTTTCGACCTTTTCTTCAACTCCGGTTCATTTTTTAACACCAGGTAACAGTGTGTTGACGCCCTATTTCGATGAAAATACCTTACCTAACCACCGTGGACAACCATCTCTTCCGCCCGCTAGTAGTCAGTACTGGCACATACCACTTCTCTGTACTCCAATTTATTTATAAAAATATAAATTAATTATAACGTAGGTCAAACCACTTTGCTTTCAACTTGCTATTTGGGATTTTGAATTTTTAAGGGAGCAGACATTTAAAAAGGAGCATTGGCCGACTTTTCGAACCGCCCACCTTCCAAAGTTTGGAGCAAAGACCCTAAACTCGGTCTAAATGCGCAATTATTTGTTCAATAGTTTTACAGGTGGTTCATCCGATTATGCGTTATAATGCAGACGGACGAGCATTTCCATTTTAAGTTTGAATCAACAAGGGTGTCATTTGTATTTTTTCATGATATGGTCTGCCATTTAGTTCAAGACTTAGTTTAGTAATTTTTATTTATCGGCGAACTAGAACGGAACTTAATTAAATTTTTGCTTGATTGCTGAAAACTATGAATTAATTTATTAAATAAATTAATTAGAATTATTCACGAGCCCCCGGATCATTGCAATATACTGATTGCAAATATGTTCTATATTATTGTGGAGGATTCATGTTTATCAGACAAACTAACCCACAAAGATTGCATTAGATACACTGCAGCTTCCACAATTAGGTATTCGTTTTTCAGCCAAATTGTTACTATTACTCCACCTCAGTTGTATAAGCTTGTTGAATAAGGCCGCTTCGGCTCTGATCCCAGGGTGTAAATAGTACAAGTGCTAGTTTAGTGACCCTAACGAAGCTGAAAAACCTAAAAGATCTGGAAAATGCTCAATGTTTCGAGGAACGAATCTGCCCCCGTTGTCAAGAACGAGAAATCTACAAATGAAGATGGTTAGTAAATGCCATTAAAACAGTACAAATCTCGTGCACTTTGTCAAGTTTTGACTTGACTTTGACGGGATTCTTGTCACCATTTGTTTTCTAAAATAACACTTTGCTACTAAAAATCTTCTTAAATATACAGTAAAACCCTTCTTACTACTCTCCAATAATAGAAAAACCTCTTCATTACTATAATTCAATCAATTTAGCATATTACTCCAAAAACCTTTTTTTTGGAGCCCACGCTTACAATGACACCACTTTTGAAGACGTAAAAAAAACACATAAAAACATCATTAGGAGTGCTTACCAACGCTCAAACTGGACCTCTGGTACTTTTTGCACGGTTCCAACCACTTTCGGCAATAACTTTAGGAAAATTCCGCAATTTTTGGATACTCTAACACGAACAACATTTTCAAACTAAAGTTTGATCAATCACAACATTACCTACAAAATTATTAATACATATTATCATTGTGTAAAGCATATTATTGATTTTTCCGTGGACTTTAAATAACGATAAAAAAATATTGTATATAACTTATGGGATGGCTAAACAGTGTGTTTTTACACTTGTGGGTTTTATAAATGGCACACATCGTAAAAAACACCTCTTTAGTCACTTGTTACATAAAATACTCTTATTATTCAATCAAATGATTCGTAAGGCACTTCTCTATGCATCAGGTTAGCGGTATTAATTTCCCGCTCTGTGATTTAAGACATATATATCTTCGTTTTTAGAGGCATTAAAAAATGTTTCTTATTATACTAACCACTTTTTTCTAGAATAAGATAATTTTATACGTCTATGCAACGTGGTAAAGGAGCTCTTATATATCTGATTTTTTACTTTTTGGATAAGAACAAACTATTTTTTATATTTTATGTTATGTACTTAAATAGAAGAATAGCAAAAATTTACGCGTCTATCGAATCCAGCAATTCTATCGAAATTTATAGATCAGGTTATGGCAACACTGCATTACAACATCATTGGCTCAAATATAGAGAATTTTTTTGTGCATTTTATCGTCGAGGTATTTTTATTTTTAAATTGTGTTTATTGTTTTTGAAATTTTTGAAAATTGAAGAAATGAAGCTTTCGATTTCAAATTTGGAATCAAAACTATTCATGTCAGAGTATAGATAGAGTAAAATAATAAATAATAAGATCCAATCAATGGCTGGGTATTTTTGGGAGGTTGAAACTTTAAAAAAATAGTAAAGCACATCTGCTCAAATTAGGATATAAAATTTGAGGCAAAAAATATTTCCACCGTAAGGCAATGCAGCAGAAGTTTAAATTTGAGTGATTTAACCAGAGGTGCCTTCTCCTCGAACGGATCTCAGCACGAGTTTAGGTACCGCACCTGCAAATCGTAAATAAACGTTATCGAACATTCAAATGAGAGGTATTGATTGTTACGAGGTAATAGTGTTTTAAAAATTCCATAAAAGATGTAGGTACAGTTAAGCTTATTTCAAACTTGCAATAAGAATTATTCGTGTCAATATGAAGGTGCAATTAGTAAGTGACAAAAACTGAACCAATGACGGGCTATTTATAGGGAATTAAAATTAACAACAAATTGTAAAAACCCATATTGTTAAAGCTATTGATTTTAAATTAAATGAAGATTATGCTCTCAAAATATAGATTGGGTGCGGAACAGTGGTGGGGTAATTTTTGTTTTATATCAGTTTGCCCTTGCTCAAGCAAGTGTAAATCAAGCAATGGTGCTTACTTCTCAACTTATTAATTGTAAACTACCTTATCGATACAATTTTATCTTTTTCCTATCGATATAAAATATTCGTATGGATATGCGCTACAAACTCATTAGCTTTCATTATTTTTTGTATTTTAGGTAACATTGTGTGCATCACTGAACATCTTGGGCAGAACAGAGAATATCTTTTTGCAAGGTGTTAATTGGGGTCTTTCTTATGATCTACCAAACGCAACAACAGTAAGAGAAGTGTTCGGTTCAAATAAATTCGCCCACAAGAGAAGACAGAGACGAGATCTTTATAATAGAGTGGCAACCGTAATGGAAAAGTAAATATTTAGTAGTTATTTAGTAAATCTTTGCGCCGTTGGCGTTGTTTACACCGAAATATGTTTGGTTTACAGAGTTGCTTAGAAAATCTTCATACATATCAATAAGAAACATCTATGTTTTTACGTTATCAGGAAATGTACGCCTTGCTTCCACACCTGATATTAGATTTAACAAATACGCAAAAATACAGCTATAAAGTCAGCCATGTTTCATTCTAAGAAGATGATAGTTTATAGGCGTGACAGAGTTTTAATGATGATATACATTATTATTTCAACTGAACTAGTATATTGCAGTTAATAAACTAGCATAGTGCACTTAAGAAAGTAGTCAATAATTGCCGTCAGTATGTTGTGACTATCTCATCTACTCATCTTCCTTGATACTGATCTTTCGTAATGTGTGTCCTTATAAAATTTTTCCTACGGTTCTTCACTAAGATCACTCAGCGTTTTCTGGACACCGACCATGATCGTGTAGGTAGTAAATTTGTATATTCATATTAAGTACCTACCACTAAGAATACTAATATTGGAAAGCATACTCTCTACTAAATGTATGTGATCTTCTGCTTTAGGATTTCCAAGTAAATTTTGTATTCCTTAAACAAATAAACATTAAGCCTTAGATTCAATCTCGTTCATTGAGGCGGTATGTTGTGGATCTTTAATAAGCTGCCTTATCTATAGAGCACAAATATTCCGGTTTTCAATTTTCCACGTTAATCCCAGGAAACTTACGCCAAAGAAAGTCTGTTTCGATTTAAAGCCTGCTTCATAAGCTTGAACTTGATATGCAAGGGTGGAAATATGATTTGCTTTACCGCAACCAAAGGATCGTCGATTACGTTTTGTTTTCCTTGAATTATGATATTTCCTAAAAGCCACTTTGTATTAACCCAGTGCTGATCCTTAGCGTTGCTGTCCCAAAGACATAAAATACCAAGGATATTTTGTATGGCCACTTTGCGCGCCATGGAAGAAGTTTGCCATTATTAGATCGACACAAATCTCCCACTGATGTTCTTCATACGTAAGTTTTTCGGTTCTAGTGATGACATTATCTCATATTCTTCTTCCATTCTGGTACAATGGCCAATAAGGGGTTAGGCATATTTGTTACCCTTCTTTAAAAGGGCCACAATTCAATCTACGGTTTGAACTGGCAATAAATGGCGCCATTCATTTGGTGTGTATTTTCACAGACTCAGTCCTGTTGTATCATTACGGGACACCATATTAATTTTCTTAGGGAGAAGAGCAGCAGATCCGGATCTCTTTTCCGATAGAATGTAATATTGCTTCCTGTATAAAGTAGATTATTTCCATTTAATCTGGAGGCAAGTACTTCGCACGACTCCTTTGAGAGGTTCAGGTCTCTAATGAAATCATTCAGTTTTTCAACTTTCATCAATCGTTGACGATCTGTATCTTCCTCCGGTAGTCTCAGCAGACCTCTGAATGATGGAATGAGCATTTCTTTTAGAACGCAGCATAAGTGTCTGCTGAATCTAGATGAAGATTTGCCCATTTGTTTCAATTGTTGCGACTGATGCCGTTTATATTTACGAAATAAAAATACTAGTCATCATGATGTTTTCTTCATTCCCTCCAAACCATTGGTGCTTCCAGCTTTAAGCACTTTATCTTTCCAACTGTCCACTGTCGCAAATAATCAACGCACGTTTTGCTTGCGAAATGTGCCCAAGATTTATCCTGGTCTCCTAAGTAAACGCTAAAATAGGCCATATAACTTCTTCTCACAAGGTTTTCTTTCAAGCTTCATTCGCCAAATTAATAACAACAGACGTCTGGATGATTCACATATTTACTCCTGCTTGTGGATGTCATGGTTTTAACCAAATGTTTTATAACATTAAAGAACGCCGAAACGACACACAACTTCACCTACGAAAACTGAATAGTAAAGTGAACTGGTTAGGCAGAAATAGACACGAGATAATATGGACGTGGTGGAGGTTACGAAGGTAGAGGACGGTCAGGTAGTAGCTCAAACTAGCTTATCAGATTCTAATTTTAGATATGAAATTTCGATTAAGGCCTATAAAGATATCATTAGTAGCATATTTACGACGGAGAGCATCCCCCCCCACCTTTATTTTTCTTTCAAGATGACTCACACAAGATCAAGTGAGTTGGACCAAGGACATACAAAGTCAACAAATAATCTCAAGATCAAATACGTTAGCCCAAGTGGGCAAAAAGTCAAGGTGAACGGAACCTAGTTCACGGTCACCTTGAAAACAAATAACGAGGGTGAGTGCTCTTCGTCGTAAATATCCTACTAGCATGATTTTATTATGATTTTTGCCTCTTAACAGAACCGAAATGAATTACCTGTATCTAAAAAAACTTGCGCTGCTTCCAAAGAATACAGGGATTTTTGAAATTAGCACATGTAAAATATCCAAAATCAGTTCTTGCCATGAAGAAAATTGTAATTCGTTGAGTGGTGTCACACTACTCAACGAATTACAATTTTCTTCACTGGTGTCCGATGATTTCTGCTAACCAACTGATATATGAATGCATCGAGACTCTTATTTATAGATTTATTTCATATATCGTGTTCTACTATATTTAAATTCTAAATCAAAACACATATGTATTAAGGATATTTTGAGCAATCCTATTAATTATAACATACTTTTAAAATGCTGATTGTTTTTTAGGATGGGATTTGGAGGAAAATCTTGTATTTATAGAGCTATATGCGAATCGTCCAGGAAATTAAACAGAAAAACCACATCGCTGGCGCAGGATATTTTAAGGCAATTTTTCACGTAAGTTTGAATCTATTTTAATTAAATATTATATTGCCCAAATATCGCGTTTATCAAGATTCCTTTTTAAAAAGTTATTTTGAGCCTATACTTTCGCATATGCATTATGCAGGATTGGTTAAATTAGCGGGTGGGGACCGATATACTTCGACTAATGACAAGAAATGAGCTAGCACAGACTTAATGATGATGAATTCACCTGGCTTATAGAGATTTTTAACCCTTTTTCTATTTCACTGGGTGTTACAATTATTAGCTGATCAATTTTATACAAATTTGAATTTATAAGAATTAAAATGTCTGAGTTGACAGACGTCTTTTAGGGCGACGACCGCCCAAACGATGGTACGAAAGCTGGACTTCAGCATCCCAAAGTAGAGACTGTTGATGTTGATGATGAAGAAGAAGAAAATGACTTTAACAATAACAGCAGGTAACAAAGAAAAGTCAGAGTTTAACTTTGATATTTTGTACCTAAAACATATCAGGTTACATATCCAACGAATCTAGTTAGATGGCAGGAATACATAGAGAAAGCTTTGTCTCATGGCATAATGGAAGGAATTGGAATATCAGTTCCATCTAGGCAGTTCATAACAATAGATGAAGTGGGAAATCCCTTGGAAAAGAAATTAAATAATTTTTTAAAAAGTTAGCGAGAAGCTACAGTACTAGACGAAATACTAATGGATATCTGGGAAATGATGAGACAAAACTGGCCCAGAATGTTTATAACCTGATCGTAAATCTGGTTTTTCATTTCAGTTCCAAGAATCCTGAAATGCAGGACATCATTGTAAGAGCAATTCCTGATATAATTTGAAATGGAAAAACATGCAGATCAAAAGGCTTAGAAAGTAAGGTTTTGGAACAAAGTACCAGAGATATCAACTGAAATTGCCTTACTTTATTGATTTGAAAAGAGCGTTTGATAAAATATGTCATGACAAAATGAAAAAGATTCTTCCACGATAGAAGTGTTCGATTTCTAGTAAATATGAAGAGGCTGCCTTACATTCGGTTCCCATTAATGTCTAAACTCTACCCCGAATAAATATTTAAAGAAGCATTCGAGGAAGTCGAGGAGAATATTTTTTAATAATATATATTCTGCAGATTCGAATTGTGTTATAAGTTAAACCAGGCCCGTCTCCAGGGGTGAGGCGGCGAGGCAGCCGCCTCGGGCGGCCGATTTTTAGGGGCGGCCGTTTTTATATTTTATATACAAAAAGTTTTAATGTGATTGTATGTAACAAGATAAACTCTCTCGCAATGAATATGTAAAACGCTTCATTCTTACTATAAGCAGCTCGTCGCGCCTTATATGCAATAATAACCAACGCCTTAAAAAAAATTAAACCCCACTATATAACAAACGGTCGCAATTAGCATTAGCAGTTTAAATTCGCAGTGAATGAAAAATCGCATTAACAGTCGCGACTGCTAATGAAAAATCGCGACTTAGCACATCTTTAGTAACGGGCGACATTGCCCTAAAGCGATTCAGGAATGGCCGAAACGCAACCCGATTGATTGATCGATTACTGAACAGCATGTAACACATGCGACGAGCGAGCGCATGTTACATATATGTACTCGTGCGATTTTTTAGACCAAAAATTCGAACTTCACGCCCCCAAATACCCCTCACTAACCCAAACTAACCCACATCAAAATTAATTTTTTTCAAACATTATTTTTCGAACGTACAAATAAGTTTTTTTAAATCACATACAGGGTGCTAAAACCACAAATTTTCCCAAAAATCCCCTATTTTCAAGATATTTCGGTACAACATACTCGTGCGATTTTTTAGATAAAAAATTCGAACTTCACGCCTCCAAATACCCTTCTCTAGGGTACCCAAAGCAAAATTTATTTTTTCTAAAATTATTTTTGAAATTTTGTTTTCGCTTTCATTACAGAAACGGTTAAAGGGATCCACGTACATGTCACCCACGTACAAATATTTTTTTTTAAATCACGACATGCAGGGTGTTAAAACCACAAATTTTCCCAAAAAAAATCCCCTATATTCAAAATATTTCGGTACAACGAACTCGTGCGATTTTTTAGATCAAAAATTCACATACAAATAATTTTTTTAATTCACATGCAGCATGTTAAAAACAAATTTGCCAAAAAATCCCCTAATTTCGAAATATTTCGTTACAGCAGACTTGGGCGATTTTTTAGACCAAAAATTTGAACTCCGCACACCCAAATACTCTTCTTCCCTGAAATACCCACTTCAAAATTAATTTTTTTACATTATCACCAAACTAAATATCCGTTTTTATTACGGAAGCGATTAAAGCGGTCCATTTACATGTTATTAATATAAAAATATTCAAAAGCATATACAGGGTGGTAAAAAAAATTGCAAAAATTTGATTTAAAAAAATCCCCTTTTTTCAAAAGAAAAAAAACAATATATATATTTTTTAAGTTCGACGACTCCCATGCGGGCTAAAGGCCGTCGAATTTAAATGACCGATTTCTCGAAAACTAAGAACATTATTTTTTTTTTCGTAAAGAACCTTTTTTGTCGGCCTTGAGGTCCTAGGAATTTCAAGTCGTTCGAAAAAAAAACCGATAGGTTCCAGGTCGGATCCGGTTTCTATGGGACAAAATGAAGGTTAGGTCGATATAAAAATACAGTTTTTTCCGTTTGCCGATATTCTTCTTTTTCTACCGGAACCTACCCGTTAAAAAACGTGTTTCGCGATTTCCCCAACTTCTCGAGAAAAAAATCAGGAAACGGGGAGGGGGGGGGGGGTCCACTAACCAGCCGACCCCGACTCCGCGTTATGGAATTTGGTGGCGGCAATATTTTGCTCCGAGCTCCCGTTTAGCCTGATATCACGAAAAACCACGCGATTTTCATATAGCCCCCCAAAATCCCCTCTTAAAATCCAGCTTCGGCATCCCCGATTTAATTCCAGGTACTCCCCCGTGGTACATCTACCATGAAAATATAGACCCTGCAGGTCATCTCCTTATATCGGAACCTATCGGTTAAAAAACCGCGCGGGCGCCTATTCGCCGGATAAGTCATTATTGACTCCTTAATTGGTCTGTTGTAAGCGGCGGCCAAATCCTGCTCGCCTCGGGCGGTCTAAAGCCTGGAGACGGGGCTGGTTAAACTTCCCAGACCCTAAGTAACGCAGAATAAATGCTTAAATTCAACATTTAAATAGCTCAATTTTAAGAAAAGAAAAGCAAGCCTTAAGTCATTTTGGTTAAGGACTATTTCTTATTTTACGAATAATTTTCCCAATTTCCTAATTTTATGGAGGTGGAGTCTTTAATTGCCGATTTTATAAAATGCATAAATCCATATCTAATTGCATCAATCAAACTGTTAATGCAATTCTGATTTGGATCGTCATTTTGCCTACAACTTCGAGTGGAATAAAATGTTGTAAATCTTTACAATGAAGTACCGTGCGTTCAATTTATCTTGATAACATTTTGATTCGCTGTAACTTTTTTGTTTTTAAAGATATCAAGGTAAGCAAAAAAGAAAAATGTAGGGTTGGTAGCCAAGTTTTTTTCTAGGTTACATATAAAACAAAACATTTACAATTTTCTGACATATAAGCCTACTCTATATTTTTTTAAAATAGAACACCCTGTATATTACTAAATTTTTGGACTCTCTAGTGAAATCTAAACACATTTCGTGTATAATATCCTATGCCTATCTTTAGCTGTTTACGAAATATTGACAGTTAAAGGTCGGGCATTTTGACATTTTGACAGGCTTTAAAATCTAAATCGCACGAGATCAATGAAAACGGTTTGCACATTTCTATCTTAGATTTTAATATGCTTGTAACAATCAGTTGGATATGCTCATTCCAATGTCAGTAATTTTGAATTTTCTGTGACAATTCGCGGTTAAATATCCAAAAACAATTAATTTATTTTCTTACATTGGCAAACTTCAATATAATCTAGAACAGCATTGGGATTATTTTTAATGTAATTGATTTGTCTACGCTACTGGATTGGAGGCATACAAGCAAGGATTTAATAAGGAATAATTCAGAATATTTTGTGAAGGAGTTTTGATCGAGTTTTTCGCGGAATTTTCTAATTAGGAAGGAATTCATGGTTATTTAGTTGGTGGTATTTGAATTGACCTCGTATCGACTCGGATAAGATAGGTTGATCTCGTGTCATCCTGCGGAAATCAGTTTTTATGAGTCTGGGTGAATAAAACCGATGGTTGCTGAAGCACGAGTCCCTTTTCGATAGACCTTCAGGCCTAAAAGGTGTAAAGGCGGTGACGGAGGCGTCAAAATGTTTTTTTAATTTCCCTGGAAATTGATAGCAGCTAGGCTGGATTATAATCATTTTTGACTCCAATGGCATTTTAGTATGGATTAGCCGACACTGAAGGATGAGCCGACCAACAGACTCTTAATTCTACTTGAAATGTATTCTTAACACTGGCTACTTAATTTACTATAATTGTAACTCCAACGTTAATGAATTCCTGAATTTGAAACTTCTTCGAGTGATAGGACTAAATTTCAATTCAAATGGGCAAATGAGGAGACTATAGGAGAGGATCAGGAGATTCACGGACGCGTTCCATTCCAATCGTAGCTGGTGGGTAGCAATGTAATTGTTGGTTGGAAAGTGGAGATTACATGGTCGGGATGACTCCGTGGTTATGGAGCCACTTTGCTGAAGAAGCGTTTTGGAGCCCCTAGCATTCTCGTCTGGAATAAGATAAGTGATCCTTTTTACCTTTTAGAAATGTTTGCACAAATCCTCATCATTTCATCTTTTTAAACAGAAAAACCAACATTTCAAAATTTAATTTTAAGTATCTTTACCGTATCTCATAGATTTATCTTACCTTTATCTTATCTTTGATTTATCTTGTACATTTACCTTATTGTACAGCTATCTTACCGTAATCTTAAAACGAGATTACATATCTTTAACTTGGATTTTGATCTGATCAATCAAAATAGTTATCTTTAATGAGTACTCTGTATTATAGTGATTAAATATTCTGTAGATATTCGGTGTGAATCTTTGAACATTTCAATTTGTAATTTTTGGTAATTTGTTATTCATTAATTATTCTTACTCTAAGTACTACATAACAAGTAGTGATATTATTTGGCTATATTTAAATTTTTCAAATGTAAGCTTTGAATTTAATATATATTGAATTTCTCTCAGTCTGATAGATTTAAAAATATTTCCTGATTTTGACAGATTTTCTAAATATCATAGGTAATCAATTGATAAGTATTGCTTATTTTATATTACCTATACAGATTATTGATTGGTAAAACTGTTGATAATAATTACGGGTTAAATTCAAAGTTACTGTCATTCGATAGCTCATGAAAACCTAGGAGAGGAATATGCAAACCGTTTTCTTTGCTCTCGTGCGGTTTAGATTTTAAAGCCTCTCAAAAGGTCAAAATGCCCGACTTTCAACTGTCAATATTTCGTAAACACCTAAAGATAGGTATAGGATATTATACACGAAACGTGTAGGTGACCCTATTTGACCTAGATTTCTCTAGAGAGCCCAAAAATGTAGTAATATACAGGGTGTTACATTTAAAAAAATATAGAGTAGGCTTATATGTCAGAAAATTGTTAGTGTTTTGTTTTAAATGTAACTTAGAAAAAACTTGGCTACCAACCCTACATTTTGCTTTTTTGTTTACCTTGATATCTTTAAAAACAAAAAAGTTACAGCGAATCAAAATGTTATCAAGATAAATTGAACGCACAGTACTCTAAAATTATATTTTTAGGTATCCTTTAAAAAGGCTATCATATCTGGAACCAGATGATCATAGGAAATACCACTGGGCAGCAAGATATAGCTCACAGAACACTCATTTGGACTGCTGGGAACTGTTTCCAGATTGCACCATTTCGGTAATAGACTTGGCCTTAGGAACATATTCTGGACCATAAAAATACGATGATTGGAATCCCATATTTCAAAAGACGAAAATCGACATATGACTGAGATTATTTTGGAGTTAGGCAATCATCAATCTTGCTTTTAATTAATAAAAATAAATGTGTATATATAATTATAAATGAATTTTTAATTTCGGATTTTGTTTTAGACCTAATTTAGAAATAACTGGAGTTGCCGAAGCGCCATGCTGTGTAATATATACATGGTAAAGTGATATTCTCAAGGCCCTATTGTTTTTGAGACTAAGTATATCCAATACCAAGATAAATTTTAATATTAAAAAAAACGTATTTATTTAAACTACTTCTGGATCCACTCACTGCTTTTATTTTGTAAAGGGTGGCCCGTTTAATATGGGATGACATCTTATCTCAGAATCTTCGAGGTGTACTAAAAAAAGTTTAATACAAAAGTTGTTTGGATTTACTTAAACTTTTAAAATATTATATTTTTATATACACAGGATGTTCGTATTTTAGTGGATCAACTTCCTTATTTAAAATAGAATACCCTGTAATATTAAGGCATTTTTGAATTCCTCGGAAAATTCTAGTTATATTTTATATATAATATCCTATACCTAAGTCTATCCGTCTTCGACATATTTTGAATTTTATGTCGAAAAGGACGTTTGCAGGTCTAAATATAACTATTCAATTTCTCCTGTTGAAATCCTTTATTATTTAATTGGAGTTGATTTCCTAGTAGAAGAAGATCTACTTTAGTGATCAGTGTTGACATTTTTATGATAAATAAATACAGGGTGATCAAAAACTTACATTAGAAATGTAAATGAAAAAATCGTTAAAAATCATTTTTGTCAAACCCTCTATATTTATAATTTTATCTTATTTAGCACTAAAAATAAGGGGACTTTGTATAAGGCTGTCTATTCGAAAAACTTGTAGTTTATGAAATATTGGCAATTAAACATTTTTCTATTGTAAAAATGCTATACGGCTTTTAAGTTTTGTTATTTCATATTTCATATTTCATATTTCTTTATTGATACTTAAGCCATACAATATATGGATGTGCAAGTCAAAGTCCTATATACTAAGTACATTGCATAACAGTAAATTATAAAAAAAAACACCACTAGATTTACACCTAGACAAACTAAAATGAATAGGACAAGTAGTCTCTTACAGAGTAAAATGCTCCATCCAACAGAATAGTCTTGACCACATTTTTAAATTTATTCAGAGGAAGACTTCTGACCGACTGGGGAAATTTATTAAGAAGCTTTTTCCCGACACAAGCGGGAGACCTTTTAAACCTTGCCAATCTATGAGAATCCAAGGCTAAAAGGTCCCCGTATCTTGTGAAATATGAGTGAAAATCACTACCCGAGGGACAGTCATCAAGATTCACCCTAGTAAACAATAAGGACCTGAAAATATAAATGCAAGGAAATGTCAATATCCTATGCCTTACAAATATAGGCTTACAACTCTCCCCATTCGGCATTCCAAACAACAACCTGATAACCCTCTTCTGGGGAATGAAGATTCTACTGCTTTCAGCACAATCTCCCCAAAAAATTACACCATAGTTTAAGTGACAATATATCAACGAATGGTAAATATCCAGTTCTTCTTCTACGTTAAGGGTATCCTTCAATCTAGAAATTGCAAAGAAACCTGAGTTAATTTTAGATGCCACATGTTCGACATGTGCACCCTATGATAGAGTATCATCCAGATGGAGCCCTAAAAATGTTGTACACTCGGTATGCTTCACAGAGTCAATTTCAACAATTGGCACATTTCTACGAGATCTAAAGTGAATAAAAACGGTTTTGTTAAGATTTAGTATTAAGCCATTACTGGCACACCACCTGTCAAACTGATCCATAATACTTTCGACCTTCAGTCGGAGCTCCTCAGCAGTCTGTGCTGAGAGCAATACCGTGGTGTCATCCGCAAACATAGTGACACAGCCTCCGGTGACGTATTCAGTTATTTCGTTAACAAACAACAAGTACAGTAATGGCCCCAGCACAGACCCCTGAGGCACACCGACATCGACCTCATACATATCTGAAAAAATACAACCAACCTTAACGCAAAACCTTCTATCCGTAAGGTAGGATGCCAGTAGGTCCAGGCTTTCTCCTCGCAGGCCATTTGCATAAAGCTTAAACAGAAGAAAGTTGATGTCCAGAGTATCAAAGGCTCGCGAAAGATCGAAGAAGACCCCGGCCACAAAAAATCCCTCATGCAGTTTTTTGTAAACTACCCCGAGAAAACTGGCAGCCGCGGTCTTCGTCGATCTGCCCGCGATAAACCCGTGCTGCGCCCTGTTGAGTATGCCATAGCCACGGGCAAAATCGATCACTCTATTATATATCAGTCTCTCCAAGATCTTTGACACAACATTCAGTACAGTTACCGGCCTATAATTCTCAGGACTTGTGGGATCTTGTTTTTTATAAATAGGTGAAACCACCCCAATTTTTAATTTACTAGGAAATTTTCCATTTTTATACATTAAATTAGCTATGTAAGCTAGTGGATCAGATATTTCATTTTGTATTGCTTTAAGCACCTTAATTGATATATTGTCTAGTCCGGAACTGTTCTTAACTCTGGCGCGCCTAATAACATCTGGTACCTAAAGATTATCTACATCTCTCCAAACAAAAGTTTCAATAATGGGTTCGACCGAGTCCAAGGCATCGGCAAAATTTTCTTCACACCATTTCACCGTATCACCTCCGATCGGCACCCACAACTCACAAATTTCACATTGTATTATGTTAGTTTTGGCATTTTAGTTACAAAATTTACAAGTATTTGGAGTCATCTTTTCCACCACACGTGGAGTTTACAGCGTTGCCACACGCAATTATTATTTGGCTATGACAGCGAGGCGTGGCACAAAAAAAGAACAATCGAGCACTACAGAAATTACACTATTTCTTGTCGTCTGACAATACCCCTACTTATAACCCCAGCCTCAGATTAAGTTACTAACCTTTCGTCGGGCTCAGATACAACAGTCTTTCTTTTGAATCGTGTATCGTGTATGGTGTATAGTGTTAAAATCCCCACCGCATAGGTTAGGAGGCTACCAGACCAGCTATCGATACGTCATCCGTGGAGAAGGTTTGATGTGCACGTGGCAAACATTTTGATTTCTTGGATACGCTGCATCTGATTACGTTATAATTTACAAATTAAAAATATCGCATTTTAGCGTAGAGAAAAACACTACTATTGGCCAGCGTTTTACATTTCTATACGCATTATAGGTGGCTATCTATGCGGTGGGGATTTTAATACTATAGGTTACCATACATGATGCAAAAGAGAGACTACTGTATCTGCTAGAACAGCTGCACCCGACGAATGGTTAATAATTTAATGGTCCCGGCTGGGATAATAAGTAGGTGTATTGTCAGGCGATAAGAAGTAGTGTCATTTATGTAGTGCTTGATTGTTCTTTTTTCGCCACGCCTCGCCATGATGGCCAATTACTAATAACAAAACTTAAAAGCCGTATAGCATTTTTACAATAGAAAAATGTTCAATTGTCGATATTTCAAAAACTGGAAGTTTTTAGAATAGACAACCTTGTACAAAGTAGCCCTTAGTTTTAATACTAAATAAGATAAAATTATAAAAATAGGGGGTTTCCATTTGAAAAATATGGCTTTTAAAGATTTTTTCCTTTAAATGTTTAATGTAAGTTTCTGATCGCCTTGTATTTATTTATTTCAAAACGGCCAACACAGACTACTAAAGTAGATCCCCTTCTGCAAGGAAATCAACTTCAATTAAGTAATAAAGGCTTTCAATACGAGAAATTGATAGCTATATTTAAACCTGCAAACGTCATTTTTGACATAAAATTGAAAATATGTCAAAAACAGTTAAAATTAGGTATAGGATATTATATATAAAATATATCTTGAATTTTCTGAGGAATTCAAAAATGCCTTAATATACGGGGTATTCGATTTTAAATAAGGAAGTTGATACTTGTACCATAAAAATACGAACACCCTGTATAAATAAAGATAAAATCTTTTAAAAATTTAAATAAATCCAAATAGCTTTTGTATTAAATTTTTTTGGTACACCCCGTAGATTCTGAGATAAGGTGTCATCCCATAATAAACGGGCCACCCTGTACAATAACTATATAGAACTAGAGTAAAAAATTTGAAGTAGGGCAACTGTACTGCGTTAAAGTATTTTCTAAAGCAATAAGAAATGTGATAAGGACATCATTATTATCTAAATTTGTCACTGATGCAGCAGTGATTTCCAATTGAATGAATATATTTTAACCAATTCCCAAGAGAGCGTATATTATCTTATTTTATTTGAAAGTACTTTTAGATATATGCGAACTCCTTGATGAGCCTACAAGCTCTTTTCATAGGCCAGTAAAGTATCTCTCAGTTGAAAATAATCACACCTTTGTAAACGTCAGAAAATGACAGTATGCTTGACTGCTAATTAAAGTTAAATTTCATCTATCAGTCTGCTATCAAAATTTCTATTCACCATTTTTGTTATTGATTTATTTTTTACGCGCCATTCTGTCCGTGTTTAGTTCCGTTATAACGAGTTTCTTGTTGCTACAAAAAAACTTCACGGGAATCAAATAATCTCTACTTTACAGGCGTTATAAGTTTAGAAAATTCTTCCCCGGTGTCAGTGTGAAGTTTTACAGTGGCAAGAATAGGGACAAATCCTTGATCATGCAAATTTGTTAAATATTGATTACATTTCAAAATAAGTGATATCATCATATTAGTCACATTACATGGTATATTAATATTTCTCCAATCAATACCGGTTATAAAGTACATACCTTGTATGGGTGTAGTGGAATCTAATTCTAAGGGATTCTATAATTATTATATATTGGGGCAACTGGACTTTGAATTCCTAGACGGTTTCTTCTTGCTCTCCTTTGTTTATATTGGCTTTTGGGAACGATTTCATTTAGTTTCCTTGAACTAAAACCTTCCTAGATGAAACGCGGTTGACTAGAGCTTTTAAAATTTAAACGGAGATGACAATAACCATGAAAAAAAAAATTAAGTATGTCCTTTTGGGTCCATTAACCTTATCATATCTTGTCCTTACCTCTTCATGGTAGAAGTTATTTGTGGGTTTATACCACCATAAAATGCCGTATTATTTCGGCTTTGTTTGATTTATTAAGTTATTTTATGTGTTTGACGTTTCGGGAGTCGTGTTAATTGACGTCTTGCTTTCCTTACACCTGCCGTAGTAAATTGTGTTCTATTAGTACTACGTGCCAACAAATTTAAATGACGTATTCCATATTACGGCGTTATCGAACCGAGACTAATGAATATTTGTTTCTGGAACTACTTGTTGTTGATTAGTATTAGAAAATACAGGTCCGGTATAGAGCATGTCTACCGGTGTCGTAGTACAACGTACTAGAATAGAAAACAAGCAAAAATCACAAAACATGATTGGACTGAATTTTTACTAGCATTATCGAATGCACCCGTCACGAGTTGGGAGGCGCCTTGGCACAAAATTTGGGTTAGATTGGGTTAGCTAATTGGAGAGCACGTTTTAGCGAAATGATAGGAACACTAATTAAGTACCTACACTTTTATGGTCAGGGCATTTATTTAAGTCGAATTGGATTTGTCAAGTCAACATATATGGGAAAAAGAATCATAGTGGAATATTCGTGGTGATCTCCGTACGCTGCTGGTTCACCACCTTGAGGTTTCTCCGTGCTTCATGGATGGTGATGCCGCAGATGCGTGAGGCTCTGGAAGCTGTCCTAAAACGTCACCGGAATATGTCTAAGTTATGTGACCGAGTGTAGTGCCAGAGATAAGAAAACAAGAAATAAAGCAGCACCAGACAGTTTAAGAATCACCAGGGATCTAAACTACTCTGTCTCAAGGAAAAATAAATTAAATACCTGTAGGTTTTGGAATAACCAATTAAGATCACCTCTAAAAAGATCAATTAGCGATAATGTAAGAAGTTATATAGATAGAGTCACCTACACTTATCTAGCACTTCAATTATTAACTTCTTTAAATTACTTTTCCTAACCAAGACCTGAGTATACCTTAAAGGGCAAAGACCATTGATTCTATTAATTGAATTGCAAAACAACAGAAGTTAAATAACCGTCGCTCTTTTGTCAGAATAAGACCTTTTCTCTTCCTTCACGAAGCCCTAAGCTTAACGGCAATTCTATGTGCTTCATAGGCAAGATATACACCATTGAAATTATTATATGCAAAAGACTCTAGGTAAACGATATAATAGACACTGCTTGCCCATTTAATGCCCCAGGCATCGATTTACCTAAAATTATTCATAGATCATTAAGATCAGGTGAAATATAATTTCATGTGCAAAAGTGGTCGGCAATAATTTTACAGAACATTATTGGTAATGCCATATGTAAAAAGTTTAATTGAGCTATCCTTGCCTACAATATTATACGTTTAAATAAACATAAATATAACAACATTTAAATAATAAGAAAAAAAAATGGACGGTACCTTCTCAAAACATATTTTTCTGTCACCGCAGAAAACGAGATGAAAGCCAATTTTTAACACGCTTTTATTAGCTTCACCTGTATGTATGTTTGTTTGTTTCTTTGTTTGTAACAATCGATTACAGGTCGCAAATTTGAAGATAGCGGCTTGAAATTTGGCATAGAGGTAGAGGTCCAAAAGCTAAACAATTGTAACCATGTAATCTAAGCAATGCATCTCTTCTTGTCTTGGTCAAGATACTTGATCCAACTTAAATTTCACTTTGTAGTGCACTTTGAATATTTTTTATTGATACTTTTTAATGTAAATAATGGCACTAAGCTCCTACTAGTATTTACCTAGCACTAGTGAGCAAGTCAATTTCAAATCTAAATTAACTAATTAATCACAAAACATAGCAGAAATTTATAAAAAAAATAAAATTACTTACTAGGAAACGTTTTATTAATCATTGTCAAAATTACTAAATAACTGTGTAAACAGATCCAAAAAGGTAAGTTTACAATCAGGAAAAAGGTATTTACACATTCCGTTAGATTTCTTCCCTAGTTCGTTCGCCGCCAGGTACTCGTTGTCTGAGTGATCTCGAACTTTTTCATTCGTACTCGTAGGTCTGAAAAATATCCCAAAATATTTAATACGAAATTGAATAAAAAAATCTAATTATATTAACAATAGGATGTAAATGCCTTGACCTTAAGGCTATAGATAAAATAGGATTAAAATAAGTATAATGTCAAACAAACAACACATCAGATATATGAGTATGTTTATTCGGAATCGCTACAATCTATTACCAGGAAAGGCAAATAAAATTATCATCATAGTATCGGAAATTTTGGAAAAAACGATATTATGATGTTCTGAAAAGGGCCAAAATATCATCATTTCAAAAGCACCATTTTGTTTCAATAAATTAAATTTTGCACCAGGCTGGTTTAATTAAAAAAAAAAACGGGTGTGCTTAAAACCGCACAACAGAAACGAAAACTTCAAAAAGCGAGAATTTGCTCCAGTTTAATTGGGTTTCCAGTAATAAAATATTATGTGGTGACGTGCCGTATTAAAACTAGAAATAGCGAAAAGTTTAAATTCGACTAGCTCGCCCTGTATAAAAGGCATTATTGTTTCTAAAGTGGCTTCTTGTACGATTTTTTACGTAGATTCTCATGAGATCGCCATTTTTCTATAGAAAAAAATTGAAAACAAAACCTTTTTTTCTTTGACCTATAAAATCGATGTTATATTAATTTTTCCTCAAAGGGATCATTTTTCCGAAAATTTCGAAACAGAGAAGAATTTGGAGAGTTTTTCTCTTTAAAGTTTCTTATCCAAGTGTTTCGGTTTATTGCAAATTTTTTATGCCGATTTAAAATTAATGCAATTATATCTTTATATTTTTGTTTAATTTTAGAGGGCTAGTGTCCAAAAGGCATATTCGTTGTGTTTTGCTCCAGAGAGTACGTGCGATGCAAAATTTAATTTTGGTGTTCCTAAATGATGCCAAATTCGAGTAAAAAAATCCATATGTTTATTAATTTTAGTTCATATTTGTTGAGCGTGGTAAAAGGGATAACAAGTTGGTTATCATAATAGCCTCTCAACTGCTTTGACGAAAAAAAAATTGCTCAAGCAGGCAAAATTATGGACTTAAAATAAAACAGCAATTTCATATAAGAAGGGAAGCTAGCTTAAACCTATAATTTCCGAGTTATTATTGATCAATAAATTTTTAATTTTCAAATGAACAACCGAATTAATTCGATAACCTGTCTCTTTAACTAATCAACTAATTGGCATATTAACTAATCGTTTTAAGACAAATCCTGAACCGATCCCCTATCGACAATTTTTCCGAACCCAAGTACAAAAGCATCCATGTGTTCATTTTACTACTATTTGAAGTAGTCTTGAGTGGCTTATCATTTTCGTGCTCATTACTGACATCATCCTTTTGAGTATACAAAACTCTATCACCATCCTCCAGAGCGTGGTGAGCAATACCTACATATTTTTTATCTCTCCTATTTTTCGTATATTATCTGCTTTGTGCTTATTTCTATCTAATGAAAGTTAAAAAGTTGGTATTTATAAAAAATGGCAAAAGACGGATAGAAAGTCGGATCCCCTGGTAATAACGAGTATTTTCGCGATGTAGTTATTTACATCACTGAAAAGTTAAACATGTTTTTAAGGCAGCAGTTTGGTGCAACAGCTAAAGCCGACCAGGAAAGTCTAATACAAGTTTTCGATAGGCCTTTTCGTATTGAGGAACACTTACGTAAAAACTGTGTGGAAAACTTCTTCAAAGAATCCATGATACTTATCTACGGGTACTTCAGCAGCTTGACAGATTGCCCTGAGGACGCATTGTCTACCTCCATGACCGCGACTAAAAATTAAACAATTTCTAATTAATTCCTGGCTATCGAAATCAACGATTTGAAATAGAGGCAAAGTTTTGTTGTTATATACGTACATTTCTGAATCCTTTTCCAACGCATGATAAATATCCCATCTTGTGATAGGCAAACTTCGAGTCAATTCAGTAATATTAGGATGAGTATATTCACTGGCATTCTTGGGCAGAGCGTATACACCTCTCATAAAATAGCCCAATGTCACGGATGGTCTCAGAAGCTCTGGGATCGGTGTACCGAAACCTAAAATAAACTATTTTTCGTTTACTCAATGAATTTCAATAATTAGCGGAAAATGCGAGTAAATAATGCGTGGGGAAACGAAAAAATCTCTTCCTGCAACCGCTCTAGTGGCAATGCTATACTCCTTCCACTACAAAGATTTGTTGGGCAATGCGGCGTTAGGTGTGTCCTGGCCAAATATAAACCAACCAAAAAAAGCGCGAATATTTTGGAGGTGATCCAAACGGATATCGAAAACCGTCAAATCAGCAGATGTCAGCTGTAATCCAATTTTAAGCTGAAAAGTCTGAAATGAATAAGCCTAAAGTTTCAGCTTGCAATGCAAAATTCAACGAAATGGCAAATGAGCAGAATGGAGAAGGTGTTACAGGGGCTTCATTCTACGGACTAGAACCATTCTGGATTATTTCTAATGGAAGATAATAATAAATGGGAGATAAAAGGAACAATGGCCTATAAAGAGACAATCCAGGAAAAAGTGATTCTTCTTCGAGCCTAGTGCTGCTAAAAGCTGTTAAGGTTTAGCAAAAATGGACATGGGCCAGGCACGAGGTATTACCAGACATGATTCTTTGAGGTCCTAACATTACAAACCGGTACAATACCGGCTCAAGCAAGGCATTCCCATTCAATGATGGTCTTGTCATCATTGAATGGGAATAGCCCACAAGCTGGAAATTAGAGGACAGCGAGGACATCAAGTACCTATCTCTTCGAAATGCCATCAGACGAAGCAACCCCCATCCCAAGGGTTTAATAGACCCTTCTCAGAAGCAATTGCAGGCAGAGAAGAATGGGAGGATAGGCTTGCTATAAAAGGAGATCAAGCATGGTATACCGACGGCTCTAGAGTGATGGGAGCCGGGGTTCACGAACCAAAGTCAAATATCTCCATAAACATGGGCAGTCAAGCCACAGTGTTTCAAGGAGAGGTCGCGACAATTCAACATTGCGCCATGGAGATAGAGAAACTGAACATTAGGAAAAGGAGGGTAGTCATATACTCCGACAGTCAGGCGTCCTTAAAAGCAGTTAGTGCACACAAGGTCAGATCTAGACTAGTCAAAGACTGCATAAGTGCCCTTGAAGAGGTCGGGTTGGTCGTAACAATAAGCTTACCATTGCGTGGGTTCCGGGGCGAAAGTAAGGTTGCGTTGGGACCAGAGCCCTACTGCGGTATAGCAGGAAGAGTCTTCAAAACAGCAGCTAGAAGCTGGATAGATAAACAGTCTCTAAACTGGTGGTTACAAACACCGGGGCAACTACAGGCCAAACAGTTCATAAAATACGGCTGCCCAAAATGTATGGCTGATCTACTAAGAGGTGTCGCAAGACGATAAGAATATTAGTGAGTCAGCTGACAATGCACTGTAGAATGAACAGACACATGGAAAAGATCGGCCTGGCAGATAATAGCCGCTGCAGGTTCTGTCAGAAGGAGAAGGAAACTCCAAAACACGTGTGGTGCGAGTGTGAGGCTCCCTGCAGGCTCAGGGTTGCAAAGCTGGGAGAGACCAAACCCTGACCTGCAAGGTATAGTAAGGAGCAGGTACTCCATTTGTGGAGTCTGATTAGAAACACCGGACTGGATGAGGTCCTCTAAGCATGATTCGGAGTGCTACAATAAACCTGCATAGGTTGCAGTGGGAGAGTCGGGTACCAGCGCCAACTCCCTTCAATTCTATTCTATTCTATTTTACCCTTACAAACTACAGGCACTATAGGATGAATCAGATCCGATGTAACCCCCTGTAGCTTTGTTTTTAATTTCAACAAATAGACAATTGGGATATTAATATAAGTGCAAAATTGTATTTTTCCATGCATCAGAACTTCGGAGTCAATTCCGGTTTAACCGGAAGCGCTCCCAACTTTTTTTCTTTAAACAGTTTCTTGTATATTGTTTTAAATTTTCGCATTCTGCTTCAAATTTCATTTGTAATGATGGGTCACAAGTTGGTATTTTTCAAAATATTAAAATGTTATCAATGACAAACATCGAATTGCTTCTGTTTTATTATTTTTAATAAGGAACCAGCATGATGATGGTAATGTTATATTTCCTCATCTGATTGTTTCAATAATAATTATGCATTTCTTTTAAATGCTGAATTTAATTGCTATTTCCAAAACATTTTAATTAGAAGATGCCATATTTTGTGTTAGTAAATTGCACAACAATAACAAATTAGATTAATGTTGATGTTTGTCATTGATAATAACACAGAGCAGCCATTTTACTTCTTTGAAAAATGGCGCCTGCAACGCCATCTTTAAAGCAAATATCAACTTGTAAACATTATTGAAAAGGAAATTTAAAGCGGAATACAAATGT
>MU182450.1:107859-184885 GCA_016904865.1 Pissodes strobi | reverse complement strand
TTGGGTGAGTTGGACTTCTCATGCTTACAAAATAATACAGTAATATTTCGCATGGAATAATATCCAAAGTTTTACATTTTTGTTTAAATTAAAAATGAATTTACAGATGGCTACATTGAATCTGGGTCACTCTGTTTAAGTTCTGTAGGAAACATGATCCTATAGTCAATTTAGAAATATATGACAGGGCACAACCTCAATTATACCGCACAGAGCAGGTGCAAATAAAATGAAAGCAATAGTTACATTTTGAGGTTTGTCACTGATAACATCACAGAGCAGCCATATCAATGGTTCCAGCAACGCCATCTTTAAAACATATATCAACTTGCAAACATTATTGAAAAGACAATTTAAAGCGGAATACAAATGTGCAAAAAATATACAGTTTGCGATTTAATATTAATGAGTTGGGTGGGTTGGACTTCTCATGCTTACAAAATAATACCATAATTTTGCGCATATAATAATATCCCAAGTTTTACATTTTTGTGTAAATTAAAAACAAATTTAAAGAGGGCTGCATTGATTCTGGGTCGCACTGTTTATGTTCTGCTACATCTGTGTATAAAACATAATGATAGGAAGAGAGGTTATGTCTCATTTGTTTACAAATATTATGTTAAACTTTTGAATTCAAATCTTTAGTTAATTGTTAAATAAATTGTTATTACTTATTGAGACAGTCACATAGCGATTCAATCTTTAGTTTGTGCTAATAATTCTTGAGTTTTTTCTGTTTTGCTAAAATTAAAATTTTTTTACCTTCAATTTGCCATGCAGTGTATGAAATGCAAAGTTTTTGAAGAAAACACTAAGCTTCTGACTAATTGTGATAGCTGCACTAGAGCTATACATAAACTGGTTTGTTCCGCATTGAACTCTTCGGAAATCCGGGTTGTCGAACTCAAGGGCCAGATAACTTTTAGGTTTCTTTGTAAAGATTGCCAATCTGGCTTCCTACAGATGCCTTCAATACTAAAAGCTATTGACCAGCTGCAGTTGGAGCTTAGGCAGCTGAAGGAAGATTTTAAAAAGGCCTCTCCTACTCAAAGTAGCACCTCAGGCCCTGACGCCATACCCAATAGTGAAATTTTTGCTGAGCTTCATGATCGACAGAGACGGGCAAGTAATATTGTCATTTACAACCTGCCTGATACCAAACGGGATCCTGACGATGTGAATTCTTTCTTGGGCTCTATTGGTGTTGCTAATGTGAATGTAAAAAAGCCAAACAAAAATGGCCATAGAGCTCTGAAAGTGATTCTCAATAGCCAGTTGTTCGGGCCAGATCTAACTTTAAAGGGAGACATATCTACATTGAACAGGATCTAACTAAATTGCAGGCAGATGCTGGGGCTAAGGTTAGAGCTGAATTTAGAGGACGAGTATCTAATGGTGATAGAAATATTCGTATTGTGTACCATCAAGGTGTCCCAAAGATTATTCAAAAAAACTAACTGGTTCTCTAAACACAAATAGTATCTCTGTTTATTACCATAACGCTCAAGGTTTAAGAACTAAGTTGGGTCATCTTCTTCATAATATACCAGCATGTCAACATGACATATATGTCTTGACGGAAACTTGGTTGCATAGCGGCATCTATGATTCCGAACTGAGCTTTACTAACTTTAACACCTATCGTTGTGATCGCTCTGCTAATACCAGTGTCTCCAAGAGAGGAGGAGGAGCGCTAATAGCTATACACAAGTCAATACCAAGTACTCGTCTCCAGGTGCCAGACCGCATTGAACAGGTTTTCATTAAGGTTGGATCCAGAGCTTTTAGTTTTATATTGGGAGCAGTATATTTACCTCCCGACTCTCCGGCACAATTGTATACCACCTTCTCTGAGACTATTGACCCTCTTGGAATAATGATGCCCAATTTAGGCCTACATATAATTGGGGTTAGTTTGGGTTAGTTTGTCTCATGCTAGCAGGCAAAATGGTCCTATTAGCTCTGTTGCATCTGCAGGTGGAGCACCACTGCAGGAAGGGTCTTGCATCCAGATTATGTCTAATGTTTGCAGCTTCCACAATTTTTCCAATGTAATCATCAAGTGACAATACACAATAGCCTTTTGGATCTTTTTTTGACACATGACCACTCAGCAGAAGTTATACTAGCAGACTCTTTTTTGGTTCCTCCAGTCGTTCATCCACCACTCTCCATTAGCATTAAATGTAACCTGACCTATGATGAGCCCGGACTTGAGTTTGACGGTTGCTACAGGGATTTCAGGGCTGCAAACTATCAGGATAGTTCTTCATTCCTAGACCAGTTCAATTGGGATATGTTGTTTAGGGATGCAAATCTCAATACCATGTTAAATATTTTATATGAAATTATTTTTATATCTATAGATAGATTTGTACCATTAAAAAAGTTTTCGGCCAGAAAGTTCCCAATATGATACTTTCAAGATCTAAAAAATTGTATTATCTTAAAGAAAAAATTACACAAAAAATATAAGTTAACTGGTTCTTTGGGTGACTATTGGGAGTTTTCTAGGCTTAGGCAATTGTGCAAGGATTTGACTCGGGAATGCTATTCACAATATATTCAGACTACTGAAATGGCTATGTTTTCAAATATAAAAAAATTCTGGTCATTTGTTAACAATAAAAGGAAAAATAGTGCCTTCCCTAATGAACTTAAATATCTTGACAAGTCTGGTCGCTCAGGGAAGGATATTGCAATTTTGTTTGCAGATTATTTTTCCACAGTTTATTCACACAGTAATCGCCATGTACCTGATCATGAATTATCTGCATCCAATGTACATATCTCTAAACATAGAATTTTGATATTGGAAATATACACCAAGCTCTCTTCTCTTGATATTGATAAGGGCCCAGGCACTGACGGTATACCTCCTTTGTTCTTGAAGAAATGCAATTTCAACCTCTCCAGGCCATTGTATCACATATTTAATTGTTCCCTTCAAACCAGTGTTTTTCCAGATTACTGGAAAGAAAGTTTTCTTAAACCCATATTTAAAGGTGGTGATAAATCTCTTCTTACTAATTATCGTCCTATTAGCATCCTCAGTGTGATACCTAAAGTGTTTGAGAGTCTAGTTTGTGACTTTTTAACTCCTTTACTCGAGACTCATTTTATCAGTCAGCAATTTGGGTTTAGATCCTGCATATCTACTGAGCTGAACCTATTAACTTAAGTAGATTTTTTGTTTGACTCCCTGGAGAAACGATATCAAGTTGATACAATTTACACAGATTTCTCCAAGGGGTTCGACAGAGTGTCTCATGGCATGTTGGTCCATAAGCTCAGAATGATTGGGGTTGATGAACCAATGATTTCCTCGTTTGGCAGCTACTTGTCTGGTCGTAGACAGACGGTAAAAATTGGTAACTTTCTTTCCAAAACAATTCTTGTTCCTTCAGCTGTTTAACATTTTTATAAATGATATTCATTAATGTTTTTCCTGTTCCCTTTTTTGCTGTTTGCTGATGACTTAAAGATGAGCTGTCTGATTAAATCTCCCAATGATCGTGATAAACTTCAATATGAGCTAATTAATTTGTTGGATTGGTGTACAAGAAATGGGATGAATCTGAATGCTTCCAAATGTAAAGCTATTACGTTCTCTCGGTCCAGATTCCCTATCAGATGTGAATACAAGATTGGCTAGCATTGCCTTGATAACGTACCCTTCATCAAGGACTTGGGTGTTACATTGGATGCAACGCTACAACTTTCTGATCACTTAAATAATGTAGTTAACAAGGCATTTCAGATGCTTGGCTTTATTAAAAGAAGCACACAAGATTTCACTGGGATACCGCCTTAAAAAATCTTTACTGCTCTCTTGTCCATCCCCATCTTGAGTATGCATCCTGTGTGTGGTCGCCTTTGTATGGTATGCATATTGAGTCCTTGCGTCATGTTGAACATACATTTTTAAAGCAGATTGCTTTCAAATTAAACATTTTGCACAATTACAACGATGCAGATTTACTTGCTTTGTTATATATGTCACCTCTTACTATGCGTCATAAGAGGAGAGACCTAATTACTTTTTACAATATTCTGCATGGTAGAGCTGCTGCACCTTCTTTGCTCAATAAAATTAATATTCATGTTCCATCTAGACCTACCAGATCTACAGTTAGTTTTCATTACCCTATTCATCGTACCAATTATGGACTGAACAACTTCATATCAAGAGCTGCCAGACTAGCCAATCAATACGATGACATAGACTTCTTTGCAACCTTTGACTCGTTCCTGCGTCAAGTCTCGAGTACTCTTGGCTTGACTAATTGCTAGGCGATCTTATCTAAGCAATATATGATCTCTGTGATTTTATGGACTGATAACTTTTTGTATTGTAACCATAGATACTATTATGAATTTATAATCCTGTTATGAATTTATAGTTTGACATTGATTGTAATTGGGCTTGCCCGTTAATAAAAAAAATAAAAAATAAAAAATAAATAAAAATAAAAAATATAGTCAATTCAGAAATCTTTGACAGCACACAACCTCAATTATAAGGCACAGAGCAGATGCAAAGGCCATAAGAACGCATTAAACCATAGGCGTTTTCAAAAATAATCTTACCTTCGTAATATTCGAGCATAAAAGGGTCATTTGCCACTAGCACATAATATTTTTATAACACTAAATTACTTTATTGCTTCAGAGATAAAGTTAGCTCTATATAAAAGTACAATTTAATCTTGCGTTTAATGATGACCTCGAAATCTAAAACGTCGTAGCTCTTTTTCCAGACCATTATTCAAAAATATAGGTCCTTTTCAACTACTTGATGTCTTATTGAAAAAAAAATTATAATACTTAATAACCACTTGAAAGAAAGAATATGAGATAATAAAGAAATATTTTAATATTAGTTCTGGTCAAAATGTGCCCTTTATCCATTGTTATAATTTTACGACCCTATTGTGCTCCCTACAGTATAGGTAGAAACTTTCTGGATTGTTATGCAAAGCTATATTTTACTTATGGAATTTTTGTGTACTCCAAATTGCAACTGCTCTGTGCGTTATAATTGAGGTTGTGTCCTGTCAAACATTTCTGCATAGACTATTCTATATGGTGTGAGGATTATTTTCACGCATCAACTTTGTGAAAAGTTTGGGTTAGTTATTTATGCGGCGAATCTGCTGACTCTGCTGATATCAGTAACGACATCATTCTTGATACCATGACATTTTAATGTCCGTGAAGAACACTATGATATACTTCATATACTATAGAATATAGATGACCATAATCAATTTTATTTTTACTATTTTTTTTTAATTCATAAAGTTGACGAATCTAATTATTACTTAAATATTTTTTCATTGAATCTAGAACTAACCTGCAAAACACCGAAAGGTCCATATAGCAAAAGGGGCGTCCGTTTTTCCCTGCTAAGTGTTTCTAAATTTTCGGTCCTAGCACAATATGTGAGAACGTATAAGGCAGACAAGCATACAACTTTTTTCCAAAAATACATTTTTAAATTGATCTAATTTCGAATGATGTCGGTAACTGTAGATATATTTTTGGCAAATATTGATAATTGCTCTTCGATAATCAGCAGGATCAATATTTGATTATTTAAGAAACGGTACCAAATGGACTGTTATCGCAAGCGATAGTTTAAATGTAACGAAGAATGCATTAGCTTTTATTTTATATGGTAGGTACTAGTAGGTAGGCATATGGAGACGAGTTTTGATTGTCAATTATTAATATGTTTTAGTATGTATTATGTATTTTCAGATATATCAAATTTAATATACATCGAAATGCTCCCTCAGGACGGTACTCACTTTGTCAAAACTTGACACTCACTTTATCAAAGCTTTTTACTGTTTTAACTGTATTTACTAACCATTTTCATTTCTAGATTTCTCGTTCTTAGCAACGAAGGCAGATTTGTTTTTCAAAACGTCGAGCATTTTCAAGTTCTTTCAAGGTTTCCAGCTTCGTTAGGGTCACTAAATTAGCACTGGTGCAATTTATACCCTGGGACCAGAGCCGAAGCGGCCTTATTCATAAAGTCTACAACTGAGGTGGAGAATAAGAATTTGTCTGATAAACATGAATCATTCACAAAAATATGGAACATACCGACATTCTAGTATCAAATTGATCAGCGTGATCCAGTCGGGATGTAAATCAATGAAAACGGGTCTACTGATATGCGAACTTCGACATGAATTTTTGTCTAAAATTGAAAATATTTGATGATTTGTTCTGTATTCTCCACAACAATTTAGAACTTGTCTTCTAGTCTCAACTGATCTGCGTGATCAAGTCTGGATTTAAAACAATGAAAACGAGTCTGCTGATATGCACAGTTCAACATAAAAAAAATTGATGATTTGAGTGATTTGTTCTGTATCATAGTTTCATCTAGTTCATCTGAAAGTATACGCGAACAGAAAGTATCAGTTCATATTGATGTTCTTTCTCTTCTTGAAAATGACAAGCTTATAAAATAAAAAAAGAAGCAGTTCAATCCATATGCAGGAAGAAATTAATAGCATGGAAACGTATTTTATATTGCTACGGGTTCCTAAGGTCATAATTTAATTCGGGAAATCTGGACCCTATTAGGGCGTATATGTTTTCCAAAAATAAAATTAAACTGGATCTTGCAATATCGATCAACCTTTCAAATTTGAGATCCTAGGCCAGCGCCAACGAGTGCCTAATGACTAGGTAGTTCGTTTGTGTATAATATTTTTTTTTCAATTTTTAGTATTTTTTACGTTTAATAAATAATTGCACAAAAATATAAGAGAAAACTATTAAAATATAGTTTTTCTAACAAAAACAGTTTGCGACATATGCCTATTTTTTTTCCACGTACGTTGCAAATTAAGATACTAGTATATTAATTAACTATTATATGTTACATAAAAGAGTGCTTTAGCTAATAATAGCCGAAAATAATTAAAGTAAATAAAGCCGGAAACGCTGCAAATAGAAGCGGACAAATTGTAATTTTGTTTAGGGAAAATTGCAATATGCAAAATGATATATAAAAAATAAATATAACAGAATTTTTCTGTACGCTAAAAGTAACTAGCCCTAGCACTATTCAAGGTTTTCAGAAATTATAGTGGAATTACTAGAAGCTAGTTATTTTGGCAATGCATTGCAATTCAAACATGTAAATGAGAATAACTTTTTAAACGCAATTTTATTCGAATTTCAATTTTAAATTTATTTATTCATACGATATGTCCTGGGAAGTTCTTGGCATATGGAATACTTTTTTATTGTTTCATGAAAAGTTTTGCTTTGTGAGAAAATGGTATAAAAAAGCGCAAACTTGAGCTACAGGGCGGTGAAAGGTCTAAAATTTCAGAATTAACCCCAGAAAGCAGAGCAAACTGTAATAAGGACTTTCGACTTTCGACTTAAGGGGTTAGTTTGCACAATGACATATTCATATTAATAACGCCAATATCATCTGGAAACGATATAAAAAGTTAAAGTTCGTATTTAAAAAAAGAAAGTTGATGATGACCCCTTCAAGACGAAACGTCGGATTCCAAGCTGGATACCACCATTGGATAGAACGGAGAAAGTGGCAATGCAAAATTGCAATTCAATTTGAAATCCTTTTTTAAATAAGCCCAGGAAAAAAATAAAACGATTTTTAATTTTTTTTTTCCGGATACTGGAAACTTTCTAAGCGGCATATTGTTAGGCACCTAAATGCGCAGTTTTTCCTTAATTTGACTGACACTGTATCTCTTACGGTTTTCAAGACGGTTTACGGTGTACAAGGCGGCAAAATGTCTAAAAATTCAGAATTGGCCCAAGATTGATTTTCTTTCAGAGCAAAATGTAATAAGGAAATATTCTTTAGAACTATAGTTTGTGCTCGGATATGAAATTTAACAAACAAGTTCAAGTATCTAGACTACCCATTGGTTGGGTCACCATTTTAATAAACGATAACTGAACTTAACGAGATATCTGAAAAAAGTTTAAAGGTTTAAAGAGAACTTATTTTTAAGAAATAGAATTTACGCAATGTTTGCTGCAAGTATTTAAAATAAAATAAATTTTATTCAATAAATTTAAATAATATATATATATTCTTCTACAGGAGAACATATCGTCACCATAGTTTCATTCCAAACAAATTTGCTGAATCTTAATGGCGCGGAAATTTCAAAAGCTTCCCTCTGTAGAGCATTGAGAGCATTAAAGTTTAAGAAATAAGGAAAACATTATCAAACATATGGAATAAAAATTCGTCAGGCTTGGAAGATTCTGGAAAATGTTCTTGATTGTGTTCTGCAGATCTTGGTACACATTATAAACCAATCATTTCAATTACGTGTGTATACTGCTTAAAAACGACTCTGGTTATACCTATTCAGCAAGGTGGAGATTCAGGCGATCCATCCAATGTCCACCCAATCTGCTTACTGTCTACACTCTCAAAGGTTATATGAAAATACGAATAATGGAACAGCTTCTCTCAATTTAACATTTCAGTGAGGCGTTTGGGTTCCAAAAGTGTTCTGATCATACTATATTTTCCTTCGTGGAGAGTTTTTACTTGCGTCTTAATGACGGCAATGCTGTGGCGTCAGTGTTCTGCGATTTTTTAAAAGCATTCGATTATGTGGATCACCGAACACTTCTGCTGAAGCGTGAACGATATGGCTTTCGAGCTAGCACTCTTCATTGTCATTGGTTTAAAAGCTACATCTCCGGGAGGTCACAACTGGTTAAGTGCAACGAGAAGCGTTCAAAGACTGGAGCTATTTCGAGGAGTGTTCCACAGGGCTCAGTACTGAGTCCAATTTTGTTGCTTGCTCTATAAATGACTTGACCTCTCTAAATATTCGAGGTATATCAGACTTTTTGCTGATGATGCTACACTTCTATGGTATGGGCATGCGACTTGGGACCTGAAACACATAGTTTTGCAAGATATTACCTAAGTGTATCAAAAAGTGGTGTGACTCCAACTGTTTCTGTTTAATATTAAAAAGCCAACATTATATCGTTCAAATTGCCACTAACTTCTATCTTCTGGATAATCCGACAATTGAGAGGATCATTCTGGATGCGAAATTAAGATTTCACGACCATATTTGCGCTTTAAATTCAAAATTAGTAACTGTGTGATGCTCCGCGAGATGGATTCAATGAATTGGACTTCTCCTCGGCAAGGGTCATTTATTCCTCATTTGTAGTCTCAGCTTAGATTCAATTTTCGTTGTTCAGAAGAGGGCAGTTAGGTATTTCAACAGGGCAAGATTCACGACAGGCCTTTGTTTCCTTCATCACATATTTTAACTTTGGTGGCATACTTGAAACAGGATGTTAAATTCATAAAAAAATGTTCTGTGTCTAACAGACCTGGGCCCTACGAAACACGTGAGTTTGAAATACTCCTGCCAGGCCTTAACAAAGAATCCATTAATTTATTAGAATATCAAAAGTTATAATCGCCTGCCTTTGCTTTATAGAAATATTAAAAGTTTCAAATTGTTCAGGAGATCCGTTTCCAAAGCTTTCAAAAATAAGGTTTGCTACAATATTGTGGAACACTACAATGGCAGATTAATGTGATATTCTTGGTAAAATAATTTGTGTTTATTGTTGTTGATTTTTGACTTGTGAGTTTCATTTTTCTTGTTTTAAAATTTAACACTTTTTACTCTTGGTGTGTTTTCATAGCTTATGATAAACTAAGAAGCTTTGATTTTTAATATTATTGATATTGTTCGGTTTATATGGTCAATTTTGTTTTTAATATTTATTTAACGCTTTGACAACAACTTAATAATTAACCACTTTAATTAGGGGACTGTATTAAAATAGAATGGTGGGGGTTTTATTCATAGGGTGTGAATTGAAACATGTATTCTAGGTATTACGTGCTTTAATAATGCAAGCATTAATTTGCATTAAATATGATTAATATATACAAGAATTTCTAACTACTTTCAAGCATTCATCTTTTCACACATAAAACTAAATGGGTACATTCGGTTAACTATTATTAAATGTCTAACTAAACGTCTTGATTATTTAAATTTAACAAGAACTTCTTTCTTTACTGAATTTAATTGAGCTTTCTGTTAATTCAAAGTTTCAACTGACTGCCTTTCCGTTTACACTAAATACCTTGTGATTTACGTCTTCTTCGATTCTCTCAACTTAACTTCACCAGGGATGACGAACATTTGATTCGAATCTCGAGTAGAGGAATAGTTTTCTCTACTTACAAATTTCTATCCGCCATTTTACCTTCTTCTATCTTCACGAGCAGAGACGCTACGTGTCTCTAGAAAATGCGTTAAAACGGACAAAGAGAACAGAGAGTACACAGATATTCTCTAAATATCTGTGCAAACAAATGAGAAAAACTACTAAATATATTGGCGTCAAACAGGGCTGCGACTGGGCAGATGTACTTGGCGCCAAATTCATGCAGAGCGACGACTGGATCGATGCATGACGGTTGAGTGTTTGTAAGGCACTTTATTACTACTTTCTTCGACCAAAACTTAAATTTTGAGAAAACTAACTAATCATCTTGGCGTCAAACAAGGCAGCGACAAGGGCTGATGTTTTTGGCGCCAAACTCAAACAGAGCGGTGACTGGATCGTTGTTTCACAGGTGAGTGTTCGTCAGACACTAAAATAAATTTTTCCTACCGGCAGGCGGCAAACTGAAGTAGAGTGGGGAATGCGCGAGATGCATTTTGAGAGGGTAGAAAATGTTCTTTCTTTATTTGATATATTGTTGTGTACACAACACTGATGGAGACAAAGATATATTAAATTGAGAACGATTAATAATGATTTTCTTGACGGAGTGATATTTTGCTTTTTAGAGATTGTTGCATATAACGGAATCTATTAAACCGACAATCCAGGTTCGGACTAAGGAGTAACTGAAATACATTGCTTTAAGTGCACAAATTTGATGCTTACCTGGGGTGAAATAAATCTATTTCGGTTTGAATTATGACTCAATCATACTGCAGACATACAAGGTGTTATCACCAAACTATACGGTGAAAACCGAAAGTTAGTACACATGTTGGGGTGTTTTCCCAACAACACTAAAGCCTATTTTGACTTTAACTTTAAATGACAAAAAGATAATATATTCAACCGGTAATATTTAATGGAATAGCCATAAGTCGTTGAGAAAAGAGTTCGGTTTTTAGAGGCATATAGGCGTAATTTTATATCTAGTTTTACTTTAAAACCTGTATTTTTTTGGATGAAACGTGGATACACAGGTTTGTGGGAAGGTTTTATTAAAGATGGATAAAATTTTATATAAATATATTTTTGTTTTATTAGCAAGGGAGCGTTTAGAAATAGTTGGCAAGATGATTCATATAAAACTGTCAAAGAGAAAAGTTCAGAAAGAGTCATTCTTTTGCATGCTGGATCAGAGACCCCTTTTGGGGCCAACGCAAGTCTTAATTTTAAGTCCGGTAATTGTCATGATGCTAAGGATGCTGAAAATTTTGGAAAATGATTTCGGGAATAAATAATTAGTTCGAATTTTAGATGAGCCTTCTCTCATAGTAATGGACAACGCATTCTACCATTCCAGGCTATTAGAAAAGATTCTAAACTCAAGTTGGTCAAAATAACTACTTCCAAGATGGCTACATATAGATAGAAATATCGAATATACAAATACAGCAATGAAAATAGATTACGAAATGTAGTTAAAAGTCCCTACCAGAAAAAAAAAAACGTATGCAAGCAGTAGATTGTATTTTAATTAGATTACATTATTAAAATGATATATTTTGGCTCTTTAGACTTGATGAACTATAGCTTTACAATATTGTCATCGAGTACTAAGGCCACCTTACCATTGCCAATTTAAACCCATAGGTCGGAGTGCAAGAGGTACTATAATTTGAGAATATGATCAGCCAATCCAGTTATTGCAAATGCGGTTTTAAGCTTTAATGCTTCTCATTTTCCTATAGGTGACCCTTGACAAATGGACCAGTCCGATAATTTTATTCGTTCAGCCTGAGAAAGAAATCTCTCGCTATTGGGACTCTTCAGATATTCTCTCAGTTATTATAAATTTAAATGATTCAGATTTACCAGCCCTTATGTGATGACGAAAGTGTTTCAAATTTTTAGATTTTGATGCAGCAGAATTTTATTTTATTTGAGTTTATATTTTATATTCTTGATTTTTGTTCATTTGTTTCACTGGGAGTTTTCTTGTAATAAATGCTGTTGGTGACCTGATTACGCTCATAGTTTGGGTTAGTTTTGCTGTTACGTACTGTGATTAATAAAAACACATATTATGTAATAAATAATATATTTTTAACCAGTATCATAAAACTACGAAGAGTATATACATTTTTGTATGAGCAAGATTTATAAAACCACTTTTATACACGGTCAATTAATTTTCATATTTTCTGTTAACTCTCTTAAATGAATTCTATTCTAAATTTAAAACATTGTTACATACCGGGTGTTGCATCGGAAAACCGTCCATAGGAAATCCCATGCAAATTTTAATACCTCCTAATATTATCTCCCCTATTCATTTTAGAGCAAACTTGTATTAGACTTTTTTGAAGGACCTTGTATGGTAGACTCCCATGTAAAATATGAATAATTTTCATTTAGCGAATTAAGAGGCATTTTGAAAAATGTTTCCTAAAATTTGTTGAACAAAAATGCGATCCTGATAATTTTCTCAATTAAACCACCAGCAGATGTCAAATTATAATAACTGACAAACGATTTCATATTTTAAAGTAACTATATGTCTTTATTTGTTAAAAAAGCTTTACACAACAGAAGAAAAAGTAACCATGATTAAATGGTACTATTCCGGTAACAGTTTTCGGGCAATAGCCGATATGTTTGCCGTGAATTATTCTCATAGACCTGTACCCAGCAGGTCAACAGTGCGTAGTGTTGTTCAACGTTTCGAGAAAGAAGGTGATGTATCACTTTAGCATCGCACGAATTAAAATGTCAGAGATATACTAATCGGTAGTGCACACAATTATTTGACAATATTTGAAATAAAAATTGCGGATCATGCATTTGTTGTTTAAATATTTGTGTTCAATGTTGGTGCTATTTTTCTTCGCGCCGCGGCAGATTTTGTTGTTCGCGCCGGAATTTGTCTTTGCTAATAGCGTCTACCAACACCAGTTTTGAGCCTTCACGCATGCGTAGGTGCTAATTCAGATATTTTTCAGTTGTTTTTCTTGATTTTGGGCATTGCCTTGGGTTAGTTTTGTTTGATTCCGCCCTCGAATCGAGCGAAGGTCCATGCGTGAAGTGAAATATTAGTCCAATGGTCGAAAATTTGCTGTAGGTAGAAGCTTGTCTAGAAACAAACGAAGCGAAGTGAAAACGTAAGCAAGCACGATTTTACGCGTTATTGCCAACATGTCAACAGTAATATACCGATAGCGGAGATGTCTTATCGAAAAGACCGTTGATTTGAAACAAAATTCTATGAGACAAATTTTCGTTTACAATCTGAAAAGACCCCGAGATCTTTAGCTCGATGGGTCTTTTCTTTGAGATAGCGAAGAGACAAGCGCATGTAGCGCGCTTGTTTGCGCGCTTATTTCCTTACTTTGGTTAATTTAGGGTTAGTCTGGGTTAGTTTTGGTTTTATTGGGATGTATTTGGTTAGTTTGGGTTGGTTTTGGTTACTTTGGGTTAGTTTTGGTTAGTTTGGGTTGGTTTTGCTCAGTTTGAGATCGTTAAAAGACAAGCACGAGCGCGCTTGTTTGCGCGCCTATTTCCTTACTTTGGTTAATTTAGGGATAGTCTGGGTTAGTTTTGGTTTGTTTGGGTTGGCTTTGGTTAGTTTGGGTTAGTCGGGGTTGGTTTTGGTTGGTTTTGCCTAGTTTGAGATAGTGAAGTGGCAAGCGCACGCAGCATTTCTTACTTTGGTTAATTTAGGGTTAGTTTTGGTTTGTTTGGGTCGGCTTTGGTTAGTTTGGGTTAGTCTGGGTTGGTTTTGGTTACTTTAGGTTAGTTTGGGTTAGTATTGGTTAGTCTGGGTTAGTTTTGCTTGGTTTAAGATAGGAAAGAGACAAGAGCGCGTAGCGCGCTTGTTTGCCCGCTTATTTCCTTGCTTTGGTTAATTTAGGGTTAGTCTGGGTAAGTTTTGGTTTAGTTTTGTTTGTTTGGGTTGGCTTTGGTTAATTTGGGTTGGTTTTGGTTACTTTGGTTTAGTGTTAGTTAGTTTGGGTTAGTCTGGGTTGGTTTTGCTTAGTCTGAGATAGTGAAGAGACAAGCGCGCTTCTTTTCTTACTTTGGTTAATTTAGGGTTAGTCTGGGTTAGTTTTGGTTTGTTGGGTTGGCTATAGTTAGTTTGGGTGGGTTTTGGTTACTTTGGGTTAGTGTTGGTTAGTATGAGTTAGTTTAGGTTAGCTGTGGTTTGGCAAGCTGCTATTCTACTTTTTGAAACATTTGGGACTTTTGTTTTCAATTTTTGGCGTCAAATGTGCTTTGCGCAATATGTAACATGTCACAAAACACTTCTAATACTGTCTAATACACGTTACACGAAAATAAAATGCAAAATTTGAAAAGGGCGCTAAGTAAAAATTTACCCTTTTCTACGTTATCTACAAGGTTAATTTGGGTTAGTTTTGTCTGGTTGAGCCCCCGGAGCGAGCGAAGAACGAAATATTAGAACAACACTGGGCTTCGGTATAGGTAGATGTGAGTGTTCCGAAAGTTTCATATTTTTTAGGTTAGAAATGTTACTATTTTTTAATTAAAAAGATCCTCCGTCCGTACTTTTTTATAAAGAATCTCTCTCTCTAACATAGAAAATGTTCTTATTTTTACGAAAAACTTCTTAATTTGTGTGACGCTAAAGTGTTATGGACCCAAATTCATAATTGCAACTGCTCGAGACCAATTGCCGGAGCCGAAGAGCAGGAAAATAACGCGGATTTGGAAATCCTTCTTCATGTCGAGGAGAATAGTGGCCTTAGCACCAGATGTCTTGGTGAGGTTGTGGATAAGTGTCACACCACAGTGTGGCGTAAACTGAGAAAATATAAATATCACCCCTACAAGTATCAAAAACATCAGGAATTACGAGACGGAGATGAGTTTCGAAGAGCTGAATTTTGTTTTAATGTAATTCAAAGAGCCAATAATGACTGAAGTTTTTTGCGCAATATCTATTTCACGGATGAGTTTACGTTTACGCTGAACAATGAACCTAATTCTCAAACCTCAGGTATTGGAGCAAAACAAATCAACACCGCTTTGTTGAAACAAGGACACAATATCCCCAAAAGATTAATTTGTGGGCGGGTATTCTGGGACATCATATTATTGGACCATTTTTTTTTGGAAGGAAACTTGAGTGGGGAATCTTTTCTCGAATTACTACAAAATTACATTGGGCCAGCATTGGCAGAAGTTGCTCCGGAAAATGAAGAGACCTGGTTTCAGATGGATGATTGTTCTGCACACAATACACTAGCAGTTCGTGAATACCTGCAGTACGCCTTCAATGGACACGTATTCGGACCAAATCACACCATTGGTTGGCCAGCCAGATCGGCCAATCTTTTTATGAACGACTTCTTCTTGTGGGGACACCTGACAAGTCGCATTTACAAAGAAACCCGTTACCAAGACTCGGAACAATTAAAAAATATAATTTCTGCGGTTTGTGCACAAATTTCCCCTCAACAGCTTAGCTACTCAAGAATGGAATTTTATGACCGTCTAGGGTACTCTTTAGCAGTAAATGGGGGATTATTTGAACCTGATTCAGTAGAATAAGCAAATTGTATTTAATTATTGTTACTATTTCTTTGTTTTTATTGTTTAGGATAATTAAAGTTCCTTTTTCTGCTATTGTGTAGAACAAGACAAATAGTTACCAGAAAATATGAAATCGTTTGTCAGTTATTATAATTTGACATCTGCTGGTGGTTTAATTGAAAAAATTATCACGATCGCATTTTTTCCACAAATTTTAGGAAACATTTTTCAAAATACCTCTTAATTCGCTAAATGAAAATTATTCATATTTTACATGGGAGTCTACCATACAAGGACCTTCAAAAAAGTCTAATACAAGTTTGTTCTAAAATGAATAGGGGAGATAATATTAGGAGTTTAGGAGGTATTAAAATTTGCATTTGATTTCCTATGGACGGTTTTCCGATGCAACACCCGGTATATTATTTCGAACGTGCGCTAAAGAGCGTTTTGAAACATACTTGCTTCAATATTACCTAACTTTAATACAAACATTTTAAAGCTATTGAATTTATATACTCGTACATTAGCTACGACAAACCTTTGACGTCATCGATGAAACAAACAAACCTTCGTGAAACAAACTTTTAATTATATTTATTTCTAGTTGAAAGAGAACTTCGATGGAAGCTGCTTAGTTATTTTTTATAACTTTCTTTGAATGCTTAGTAAATATGCTTTTTAATATTTATTCTTATTTCCCATTCATAGCACCCTACTGAACAAAATTCTGGATCCGACTTTGGCTTTAAGGCAGGTAAGAAATTGCTTGAGTAATCCAAATTAAAAACAATTAAAAGCAGTCAATTTCTACTATTTGTATGTAAAAGGTGGATTAGAAGAAAACTGAATTTAAATTGCCGGATCTACTAGGAGAAGATTCAAAAATGGTTTCTCCATTATATTTATTTCTAGTTGAAAGAGCAGAAGAAGCAGCTTAGATATTTTTTATATTATCTTTCTTTGAATGCGTTAGTAAATATGCATTTGATTGATAGCACCCTAGTGGACAAAATTCTGGTTCTGACCTTGGCTTTAAGGCAGGTGAGATATTGCTTGAGTAATCCAAATTAAAAGCAATTAAAGGCAGTGAATTTCTACTATTTGTATGGGTTAGAGGAAAACTGAATTTCATTGCCGGATCTATTAGGAAAAAGATCCTAAAATGGTGTCTTCATTAGAGCAGCAAACCTGCAATTTCTCTCTTGATTCAATTTTCAACATCGTCTCTATAATATTTTAGGTCAGACGTAATTCTCAATAATAAAGAAAGGAAACACTACTCGGAAACAGAAATAAGTTTATTTACGAATAAGTAATTGGTAATTGCGTATAGATCCTTGGCAGCTACTATACATCTCAGTACAATTGTGTTTCTGATTAGTGGCTGCATCGTAATCATCTTCATCTCGGTAGTCATCATGTGGCTTCGGCCTACAACAACATCCCTATTATTATTTATTTCAAAATATACCTACCATTCAAAAAGTAGTACTTTGCTGTTTTTTTGTCATTGTGCTCATATTTTTCCCGTTTCCAGCTTTAAATGTGAATTTTGTAAATGTTAAGCCATGGAGAAAGGACCCGACAAGTATGCGGAAAGCGTATGGCACGGGAATATTGTCTTATGAATAAGTTCTAAATAGAGCAGTTTTGCAATACGCAGCATCAAATATTGCTGAATATGACAAAAAAGAATAGTGACGTAGCACTTTTTCTTTCTAAAATGAGGCAAATAAATAGATTACCAACATGCACGCCGATGGGAAAATTGTGAAAATATTATTTTAGCAGAAACATTTTTCGAAAAATGTGTTTTGTTTGACTTATTACATACTCATAATATATCGAAAGTAGCTATAATAAGACAACATTGCCTCTGGAGAGAAATATGGAGTTTGGGTACGTTGCACACTTTGGATCTAAAATGTTAAGCTTATACACGTTCCGTCGACTGTCATCTCTGTATTTACTATTTGCCATAACCTCCACTGTAGAAAGGTAACGGCTTATGGCATTCTATAAAATGAAAAAGGAATGCAGAAGACGTAAATGGAACTCAAACTTCAAGTAAATTTAATCACTCAAAATTTCTTATTCAACTTTCTTTAATCAAATTATCCTGCTGAAATATTTCTAAGGAAGTTACACCACCCTTATGCCGTTAACGGAATAAATAATTCTTGGGGAACAAAGTTATTGCCTTTACTACCTGAAAACTGCTTTAAACACTTCTTCCATGAATGTCCCTTTTTCCACAGTCGATTTGCTCATTTCACATATCGCTTTCAAGAGACACGATTTTCCATCCAGATTTAACCTAAAAGTGATAATTACACACATAACGTGATTGCCAGCATATACAGAGTGGACTTCGCAACTCAATTTTCAGTTTTTAAAATGAATATCTGAAATAAACCTTGAACCCGTCGATTTTTGATTCGAGAGGAAATACGTTTTACCTTTTTGAAGTGAACTTCTCTTTAGCGCCGTGGGGTGTGATTTGAGACTCGATGAAACCGAAACGAGGAAACGCTCGATGAAACGGAAACTAGGAAACAAACGGAGAAGCGACACCAATTTCAAAATTTCTTTAGCGTCGTTAACCGGCTGAGAATGGGAGTGATTCGAGATTCGATGAAACGGACGTAACAGAAACGATGAAACGGAAAAGCGACACCAGTTTCAAAACTTCTTTAGCGTCGTTAGCCGGCTGAGAATGGGAGTGATTTAAGACTCGATGAAACGGATGTAAAAGAAACGATGAAACCGAAAAAGCGACACTAATAAAAATTTATAGATCTATAGGATGTTGCTGCGAAAGAATGAGATATAATATACAGTGTCACATGTTTGCCAAGAGTGAAAGGTAAAAAGTAGTTGTCCGATCATTGAAGTTAAGCAACGTCGGGCGTGGTTAGTACTTGGATGGGTGACCGCTTGGTTTAGCGAGGATAAAGTCAGAAAAATGCTTATCAAAGTGAAACGCTTATGAAAGTGAAACGTTTAATTAAGCATGTTCCAGTATAGCTAGAGGGTTGATATTTTTAGGACATGTAGTCGGGGTAAAATGAGGATCTTAGACGAGAACTGGACCCCGTTCAGCCAGGAAAGGGGGGAGAAGAAAAATCTAAAATAATTAATTTCGGGAAAACGGGAAGAGCTATACGGGTCGAAATTTTTATGGTAGGTGCGCCTCATGGGGGCTAACTTTGACCATATGTGGGGAACCGGGGCTCTAATTTAAGGGGTAATTTTGGGAAAAAACCGTTTTTTGTCGATATCTCTGCAACGGAGCATCTGATCGAAAATCTGACAAGCGATGTTCCCGTGTCAAAGGGTCATCGGTGGAAGGGGATTATACCTCCACCCCCACCTCCCCGGATACCCAAAAATTTTCGAAAAAATGGGAAAAAATTGAAAGAAACGTAACAAATTGTTCAGAAAGTTAATAAAAGTATTATAAAACGAAATAAGAAAATCAATTAATACAAAAAAAAAGTTAGAAAAATGCGATATTTGGCGAAAAAAGACGAAGGAATTTAGTTACGAGGTTGGGGATGGCAAAAATGAGAAGAAAAACAAACACACATTTTTGAAACAATGGGAAAAAAATGTTAAAAAATGTAAAAAATATTCGGAAAGTTAATAAAAGTATTATAAAACGAAATAAGAAAAAAAAAATAATAAAAAAAATAATACCAAATGATTGTTTGTAAAGTAAATAAAAGTATTCTAAACCAAATAGGAAAAAAAATTATTAAAAAAAAAGAAAAATATTCGGAAAGTTAATATAAGAGTATTGTAAAACGAAATAAAGAAAAAAAAATAATAATAAAAAGTTAGAGAAACGCGGTTATCGGCGAAAAAAAAGTTGAAAAAAAAGCTTAAAAAATTAAAACAATTCTTTATATCTTTCAGAAGTTTCACTTCAGTTGTGTGCTTATAAGCGTGAAGCACATAATTTTTTTTATTTACGTAGCTTCAGCCATCTAGCGGGACTTTTAAAATTCGAATAAGGGATAAGGGTCGTGAAATACTTCTTTTTGAAGATATCATCGAGTACTTTATAGCCCTAAAATTTTGCGTCAATATTTTTATCCGTAACGAAGTGAAAATTCGAAAATTAAAAGAGTTAATTGGAAAAAATGTGTACTTCAATCAACTCTAATCTTATCAAATTAACATTTAAACAATATTTCTTCTAAATATTTGTTATTTTTTTCAAAAAAGGTACATATGTGCCTGATATAATCATTTCGACGTGAATTTTTAAGAAAAATAGATTTGTGTCAAATCGATTGTTAATCGTTAGTAAAATCAAAATGGCCTATTCCTTGGTAGAAAAATGATGAAAGAATGATAATATTTATAGAAATAGCGACAATACACGCATGGGCGTAGCCAGGATTTCTATTTTCATGCAGGGGGGGGGGGGCATCACAGAGTTACCAGGTGAAAAGTTGGAAAAGTCTTTCCACCTCTTGGAAAGGTGATGTCCGCCACAAGGCCTGTGGCCATCCCAAAAATTTTTGGGTGCACGCCCATTTGTCTCCCAAAAGTCGTTAAAATCGTCAAAAAACAAAAAGGTCATGGGGTCCCTTATGATCAATTTATTGGGCTGGCCTGAAAAATGTGTGACGGTAAAGAACAAAGGGCCAACACGGACCGGATAAATGGCCTTGTCGTACAACTGACCTTGCTGAATCGCTCCTCTCCTCTGTAATTCCCCGAAAAACGAAATCCCAGCCAGCGGCGCCAGCGCCAGTAAGAATATCACTCAAGGCTAGGCCACAGCTTATAATTATTATAAGCTGTGGCTAGGCTGCATGAAAAGCATGGAATCGTGATTACCGCGGTACTTCAATATATTTGTTTTAATTTGAAGTATTTTAATTTTTGCAAATTTTTAAAAAGATTTCCATGAAATCAGGAAATCAGCCCCTGAATACACGAGTAACCGGCCTTTGCAATTTAAGTGATGAAACGTACCTCCACCAAAACGATTCAGTGATATCTCAATTTTAAAGGTCTTCAGATCCTCATTTTGAAGTTTGTAGCTTTTGTGATTAATTAATTATTAACTAAAAGCATTTTTTTTCACAGTTTTTGGCAACGGTGAAAATAGCAGCGAAATAAAACATGTAGGTTATAATCGGAATAAAAATAACTTTAAAGTGAGGTATCACTCAACATCCCTCGCATTAAAAATTTTACTTAGTGGTTGAAGATAAAGGCTAAATATAAATAAAAAAATATCGTCATTAAATCAATAATCGACGGGTAAGACCGTTTATCCAGATTTTCATTTTAAAAACTGAAAGTTGAAGTGCAACATTTTCGTTGAGCCACCCTGTACATCATATTTTATATACTTTTGATATCTGCACATATTTTTTTTTTCTTGATTTTATACTCACGTCGTTAAAAAATTTTCAATTTGTTTGTAAACGTTTCTTCTAGTTCTTCTATGGATTGGGTAATATTTTGGATCCATATTAAGAGTCATATGGGAATTTCTGTTATATCTATAAATATAAATTATTAATATCAAATTTTGATGAATAATATAATTATTATTATAGTTTATAAATAAAATAGCGTAACAGTTGATCAATTACTTAATTTTATACAGTAATACTGTAACAGTAAGCACAGGGAAATTTAGCAGCTGCGTGTGACCCATACCCGAACGATTTTTATAAATATTATAAATTCGTAAATATTTTAAACAAACATAAAACGAAGTTTACTAATCTCAAAACATAAAAAGAGAAACTGTATTGAAAATATAAGACAATTAAATGTTGATGGATTTTGCTTTTTAAACTGGATGACGAAGAATGCCCTTCCACATAAAATACTTTCGTACCAAAATATTTCAAAAGGAGTAAATCATAAACTTAAAACTTTGCATTAATTATAACAACTTTCTGATTAAACAGTTTTTAATCTCGATGAGAATTAAGTATAGTTTACTGTAAAGAATCTTCTTGTTTTTGATAGTTTTTGGACACCTGTTACCTTATTTAAAACAATTGGTCGGTATAAACAATTAATTCTTTAAATCATTTATCACCATAAATGTGGTAGTTAAATTTATAATTGACCACTTTAATTAGCAGACTGTATTAATATAGGTAGGTAAGGTTGTATGCATAGGGTGTGAATTGAAACATGTTATTTAGGTATTACGTACTTTAATAAAGCAGGATTTAGTTTGCATTAAAATATGATTAATATAGACAATAAAACAGAGTTTTATCCACAATACCGGTATTGTGGATAAAACTCTATTTTAGTGCATGTTGCCGAAGGTTCCAAACCCCAACGTAGTTAATATAGACAATGATTTCTAACTACTTCCAAGCATTCATCCTTTCATATATAAAACTAAATACTGTACAGGGTGATCCCCTATAATGTCGCTCCCCTTTAACTTTTTTATTTTAAGTGTCCCGAAAAAAATAAAAGGATAGTTATGTAGATACTGAAAAATACTTTTTTTCTGCGTATAAAAAATATTGGAAAAATGATCAGTATACAAGGAAAAACAAAAAGTTAATTTTTTTCAATGGATCAGCCTATATATGAATTTATTTTTCGATTCCTCGTAAAAATCTAAGCATATTTTATATATGATAATATACCTCTAGTGTTAGTAGTTTCACAGCTATAAACAGTTGGAAATCGGTACTTTGGCTACTTTTCACTTTGGTAGCAAGAAGATCATTAGAGAAGGAGTAAAATGACTTTCACATTCCTATCTTAACTTTTCAAGAGCTATCTGACGGTACTAACTGGCAGGCTGCACCATGGGTACCAAAGCTGGTACCTCGGTAGGTCCCATCAGTTAGCACCATCAGATAGCTCTTGGAATGTTAAGATAGGAATGTGAAAATCATGTTATTCCATTTTGAATGGCCTTCTTTCTACCAAGGTGAAAAGTAGCCAAAATATCTATTTTCAACCGTTTATAGCTGTGAAACTACTAACTCTAGAGGTATAACATCATACATAAAATATGCTTAGAATTTTACGAGGAATCGAAAAATAAATTCATATATAGGGTGATCCATTGAAAAAAATAAGTTTTTTATTTCCCTGTATACTGATAATTTTTCCAATATTTTTTATACGCAGAAAAAAAGTATTTTTCAGTAGGTACCTACATAACCATAATTTTAATTTTTTTGGGACACTTAAAATAAAAAAGTTAAAGTGGGTCGACATTATAGGGGATCACCCTATATATGAGGCTAACTATTACTAAATGTCTAATAAAACTTCTTGATTATTTGAATCTACCATGAAGTTCTCTCTTTATCAAATTTAATCAAACTTTCATTATTTCAAAATTTCAATTGACTGCCTTTCCGTTCACACTAAATACCTTGTGATTTTACTTATTCTACGATTCTCTCAACTTAACTTGCCAGGGATATGACTTTAAACTTTTGAGTCGAATCTCGAGTACAGGAACAGATTTGTTTAACTACAAGTTTACAACCGCCATGTTACCTTCTATCTTCATCAGGAGAGACGCTACGAGTTGTAATGCGTTAAAACGCCCAAAGAGTCCTTAATTCAGTGTTGAAAAAATGGAACACAGAGTACAGCAGATATTTTCTAAATATCTGTGCAAAGAAATGAGAAAAACTACTAAATATCTTGGCGTCAAACAGGGCTACGACTGGGTAGATGCTCTTGGCGCCCAACTCAAGCAGAGCGATGACTGAACCGTTGCTTCACGGGTGAGTGTTTGTAAGGCACTTAATTACTTCTTTCTTCAACTAAAACTTAAATTTTGAAAAACTAACTAAACATCTTGGCGTCAAACAGGGCAGCGACAAGGGCTGATGTTTTTGGTGCCAAAATCAAGCAGAGCGGTGACTGGACCGTTGCTTCATGGGTGAGTGTTTGTCAAGCATTACAATCTAATTTTTCCTACCAGCGCAGACAGGGAGAATAGAGCAGCAAATTGCGCGGACGCGGATGAATTTGAGACGGTAGAAACATGCTCTTTCTTTATTTGATATATTGTTGTTTACACAACATTGACGGAGACAAAGATATATTAAATTGAGAACGACTAAAAACGTTTTCCTTGACGGAGTGACAACTTGTTTTCCAGCGATTGTTGCATATAACGGAATCTATTATACCGACAATACAGGTTCGGACTAAGGAGTAACTGAAATACAAATGCTTTAAATGCACAAATTGCTGTTTACCTGGGGTGAAATAAATTTATTCGGGTTTTAATTATGGATTAGTCATACTACGAACATACAGGATGTTATCACCAAACCATACAGTGAAAAGCGATAAGTTAGTCCACAATGATTTATTTAACACTTATTTCCGTTGAAAAATAAGTTTTGGTATTTATTGGTTTTGAATTTGTTTGGATAATAAATTATAAATTAAAAACAGCGTCACTTTAACGATTAATTGGTTACTGAATCATGTATGTCACATCTACGTCTACACCACAACTTTTAATAGTTCTTAAAGTCGATTGTACAAAAAATGCCTAAAAGTCGTGAAGTCTGCAAAAAACATTTTAAACAATAAAATGGCATGTAATATGGATTTCAAAGAACTTACTTGGGTATGTAAGCCAGATTATCTGCTTTTTATGAAAATTAAATTTACAAGGATAATTCATGCCAATCCGGGTGTTTTTAGTTTAAGCGTATTACGTAGAAAGACTACTCATAGTTTCAACGCGGTAGAAATTGGTTGGATACCTGCTGAACATCTTTTTTAATATGAAAAATGTGAATTTTCTATCGAAATTGCTTACCTTTGGAAATCATCATATTTGCTATGACTGTTGACGTTCGGCTTCCTAATTACGATCTTTCGAAAATTATTATCACGTTCATCATGTACAAAACTAGACCGTTCTATGGTACTATATCCAGGGTTCCGTGCAAATCCGAAAAATGGATTGTAATGGGGACTCGTGAACTTATTGTTAAAATTGAGACCGGTAAACCCAGAATCGAATTTCTTTTGTATCTTGTCGTATGGAAGATCCCAAGAAGAAAAATCGCTGCCAATTCTTTCGTGGTCACTGTGATCCAAGGTGGAGAGATCAATGTCTAAAAATGTACTCAGTAAATACAATCGTATTTACTAAAAATGAAACTAAAAATACGGAACAAATTAGTTCCGTCTTTTTAGCATTTTATCCCAGCTAAAACAGTTTTTATGTCGATTTGCTTATGTTTTTTTTTGGAATATCTGTAAAAAAAAACAAATAGACTTCTTGTACCTTGAATGATAATTAGATTGTATCAATCTTAGTATACGCTAAAAATTGAAAGATCAAAACTAACTAACCTCATTTTAAGCCTGTCAAGTAATTGAGGAGCTCTTCATGTGACATCGTAAAAAAATATATATATTTTTGATACTGATTCGACTTTCAACAACTGGATTATTTTTGCAGATTGTTCAAGGAGATAATTGGAATATAAGCCATGCCACAAAATTATTGGAGCACTATTATCCAGATCTAAATGCCTTTAAATAATTTGGACTTTGTTTTAGTAAATTTTTGATAACTAATTCTTGGTACTTGCTCCGTACACTTTAAAAATTGTTTTGTAAAATTACTAATCGTTGGTTATCTAATGCCACCGATTTGGTTAATAATATTACATATTAACTTTGTAATTCCATTTAGCTATCTTGTAATCTTATAAATTCACAAAGGTCATATTTTTGTAATTTCGTTACATTTATCTGTGCATATAACATGATAATTTGTGAAATTAATTTGAGGTTTTACACAACTTAAAAAAATCACATTGGTTTAAATTGCATATATGTTTGTAAATTTAAATTGTAGATATATGTAATTTCACAATATTTATTTGTTATATTACTATAATATATAACAACAAAGCTTTGTAATTTTACAATTATTCTGTAAAAAGCTAGATCATTTGTATTTTTGTTTGGAACATGTTCAAGTGCTTTCGCAATATTTAGTAAATTCACAAACGCATTGTGTTTTTATTAAATTTAACTGGGGTTTTACAATATAGCATCAGAAAATCGCTGCAGTAATGCAAGTATTTTTGACAATTATCTTCTAATTTCTTGTTATAATAATTCAACACAGCTTTGTAATTTTACAATTATTTTGTGAAAACATTTGTATTTTTCTTTTGTAAACTGTTCAACTATTTTCACAGTATTTGGTAAATCCACAAAAGCATTGGCATTTTATTAAACTCCACTGGAGTTTTACAATATAACATCAGAAAATCGCTGTAGCAATGCAAGCATTTTTTTTGCAAAAATATCAACGTTTTGTTAAAAAACAAATATTTTGTAAAATGACAATTATCTTGTAATTTCGTGTTCTAGAAATAAAACACGACTTTGTAATTGTACAATTATTTTGTGAATAGCTAAAACATTTGTATTTTTTTTTGTAAAATGTAGAAGTATTTTCGTAAAATTGAGGAAATCCACAAAAGTATTGTGTTTTTATTAAGCTTCACAGAAAATGGCTGCAATAATGCTAGTTTTTTTTTTGTAAAAATACCTACGTTTTTTTCAGGGATAGATTAAAGGAAACTTGTTCAGTAGTGACGAGAGTGGTAGTTCATATTTACAGACAGTGATACAAGTAGTGTAAGTTGAAATTGTTGCTTATTAATTAGTCAGCGATTCATGTCACATAGTAAAAAAATATATTTTTTTGATACTGAGTCAACAACTGGATTATTTTTGCAGGTTGTTCAAGGAGATCATTGGAATAGAAATCACCACAAAATTATTGGGTATGGAGAAAAACTCTGTAAATGCTTGCACATAAATGCCCTTAAATTAGTAGTGATGACAGTAATAGTTCATAGTTAGATAGTGATAGAAGTAGTACAATTTGAAATTGCTGCTCCTATTTCGATTAATTATTTTAGCAGAACATGTTTGACAATGAAGAACAAATTTTATGTAAGACTACTTACCGTGAGGTATTTCTGCTGTTGTAGTTTCCGCTGGTTCTTCTTCCTTTTTCTGGAAATCTCTTTGGTCGAAGAATAACGGCATTGAAGGCAATTCAAAAGCAAGCGCTGCCGTATGCCCAAACACAAAGTACGAACCAACTGCTACTGATGAGTAGGTCAAGCAAAACACTAAAATACAATAGACTTTGTAGGATTAATCTAAAAACACTTTATCAAATGTTTTGGATATATTTTTTAACAGTGAAATTCTTAAATTATTAGTTTAAGTTGACAGTTAGTTTTGCATCTTTAATTGATGGTAATGTTTGTTTGTTGTTTTTACTGCGCCTATATGCCCCCATATTTTGCACCATTCAATTTCTATTTATTCCAAACTATACAGTTTTATGTCTAGAATTTTTTTAAGAAAATGGTAGCAGCGTATTGGAACGATCAGAATAATGTTTTCTAATGAAACAAAGTAATAATATAGCAAACTTGACAAAAACTACAGACGGAGAAAATGAGAAGAAAAAGAAAATGAATGATAAGGAAAAGCAGAAAAAAAACGAGACGAAGTGGAAGAGGAAAAGAATATGGAGAAAAAAAGATACCAGGGCAAGAGGAAGGAAAGAGAGAACAAAAGTGAAGGAGATGAAAGAGGAGGTCTTAGGATAGTTTGCGATGGGCAAAAACTGATTTTTCTAACAAATAATACAATTTATGCCTCAAAAAGGATAACAAGACCAACAGAAGGAATAAAAATGCTAGGAGATATACAAGGTGGAGGTGTCCCAAAAGTAATGGGACACAGAGCAACAGCAGACTCCTTAAGTCAAAATAATGCGATTTATTAGAACCTGCCTTATCCAAAAGTTGGTAATAACCAAGATACAGGGTGTAAAACTTTTAATTTTGTTTTCGTTTTTTGCGTTCATTTCTTAACGAAACGACATAGCGGCACAAAGTTACAGATCTAGGGGTTGTTTGTGGCGAGAAATTCAAATTCGTCCATAGTTTTGATGTTGCTAACAGAGGGCGCCAGCTACTGCATAACTTTTGTTTAGCTTAGTATATCGATCTGGATATTATGCTTTGATACATGATAACTATTGAAAAAATGTATTAATTTTCACGAAAGTTTCTGGACACCTTATTTCTGACGGTCTTCCGAACCCTACTGCAACTGGCGAGAATCAGAAAATGGCGAGTATTTTTTTCGGCGTGCATATTTTTGAAAAAGGGGCACTTTGGGTCGTTCTAGCACCAAAAAAGAAGCGAAGATCCAAAAAACTGTCACAGTTCAAAAGAGAATTTAGAGAAAAACTCTGTAAATGCTTCTCTGTTCCGAAAATGTCGATTTCTGGGTCAAAAAAATTAAGTTATTTTTTCTTCGAGAAATAAATTATTTATAGAAAAGCCGATCACTTGACGAAAATCTACGCCAAAAATTGTATAAGAAGGCATTTTAGAAATGATGATGCTTTCATGTGTGCTCCTTGAATTTAACCTTCGCGATTTCAAAATTTGCCCCGAAACGTCAACACATAATATTTTATTACTGGAAGATCGAACGATCTTGATCAACCAAAATTTCGGACATTAGGGATGATAGTTACCAGCACTATATATCAAGAAATCGCACCAATCCGATTGCAAATGCAGAATTGCTGATTTTGAAATAGAAACTTTGCCGATCTGTATACTTATATTCATTTTTCACATAGAGGTAGCGCGTTTGTCTAGCATGTGAAAGGTACCGGGATCGAAGCCCGGCGCCTTCAAGAAATTTTTATTACATTTTACTTGATACCGCTGTTGTTGAAGTTTCCACTTCTGCCATGTGATCTTAAGCAAACAACCTACTGGAAGGGTTATTTGTAACAAACCATGTGCTAAATATCAGCTAAGAGTATTTTATAATTACTAATACCCGAAATGAGGCAAAACAAACTTACCTAGCTGAAATGAACTTCCTGCTGGAAACATCAAATATCTCCGTTTTCTTGACAGATAATTGCCATTGGGGCTTTCCATTTGCATGGAAATGTCCTTTTGTAAGTCTTTGCTTCTCTCGGCGCCATTGAGATTTAACGACGCAGTTGCAGCCAAACAACAAACTAGTAATAATTTCGTCACCATCATATTAAAGATTGTGTAAAAGAGAAGTAATGTGTAAATTTTCGTATGCACGAATGTGAGAACAGTTTGGTGTACCGCTATATTTGCAGATTCTTATTAAACAAATATAATAGATTGATACATTTTGCGGGAATATCGTGTAATGATTTTTTTAAGTAATTGGGACATATGAAAATGTTTCAAAACAATGTAGGATTCTATTCGAAAAAATGTGTGCCTCAATACTTAAATATTTAATCAATAAAAATGAGTTTGCAACTTAGCAAAATAGAGTATACCTAACAAAAGTTTAAACATGTTTGACTATTGGAAAAATATCTGTAATTTAGTAATACCGATTTAACTCAAATTCAAAAGTGACTTTGCTTTGAAATATGATCTTTTTATCTTTATAAATAATTTGGCTTAGGAGCAAAATGCGATGTATTGAGCGAATAATAAGGAAAGTAAGCTCAGTTTTTCCAATAAGATTTGAGCTTTCTCAATTCATCTTTCTGACTGTCATATATGGTGGCCTAGCAACTCCTTTGCGCCTCGATTTTCAATATTTAAAATGAAGATCTAGGAAAAACGCTCCGACCTGTCCGTCGTTCACTAATTTTAGGGGGACCATTTTTGAGTGTATTTTCAAGCCTTCAACTTCAATCCCTAAACAGGGATGATAGTTATTCCAAAATTTTAAAAGGAATTTTTGCCCTGATTATAAATGTGCCTCAACTCAATTACCTTTGATGAAGCTGAACAGATGGTTCCAAAAATTAAAAAAGTTGCCCACGTAACAGACCCAACGGAGTTCTCAGAATTAAGTCTTAATAATAAGATTAAGAATAAGAATAATTTTATTAATGATAAGTACAAAATACCGCCAATATTGTCAATAGAATACTTTTACAATTGTCATCAATTGTTAATAGAAAATGTTTCAAATAGATCAAAGCCAAAATCAATAGTTAAATTACAAATACATAGACTAATTTTAGAGATTTAAAAATAAACTGTTACTATACACGAAAGGAGAAACTTCACAACACAACATCTTAAATAAAATCCTGATCACTAACATCACAATTTAAGAAATCATTACAATTATAAAAAGCTTGAATTATTAAATAATTTTTATTACAGTTTGGCAATTAATTCCCTAACACTCACAGGTAGTTTGCTGAAAAAAAAAAAAACAGGCGCATAATGTAACGTTGCATTCCGATACTTCTTAAGTCTGAGAAACTCAATTTGACGATTCATGCGTGATCTTGTATTGTGTGAATGCAAATTCTGAATAGTTTCATATCTATTCAGGGTTTGACGTACATAGAAATGATTCATAAATGTATTGGGATGAAAGAGTAAGAATCCCAAATTTTTTGAAGTATGGTCTTGCTTCATCCCAATACCCAATCCCAGTCCTGCCCTCCTCTGTACACCAAATACCCTAGATGCGTGGGACGATTATCCCCAAGCCGGCCATATACACAGACTGAATGCACAAGTGCATGATAAGCCGTAAGGAAGATCGTTGACACCACAGTCTTCGCCAAGCCTCTCACCATAAAGGCTCCAGAGGCTTTTTGAAACATTATTTGCATTAAGTTTAAATGTACATTTGAAAGTTATTCCAAAGAACTTGACATGGTCTGGATTACCAATGCCATTTTGCCTCAGCGAGAAAACAATATTTTTCGTTTTTCCATGGTTGAGGTTGAGCTTATTATCCAAAAACCAATCACCGACACCCTCCCTACAGTCAGCCAACCTCTCGTGCAGCGATTCACAATCTCTGACCGTTACAAAAAAACTGGTGTCATCTGCAGAAAATGTACTACTATATCGTTAACATATATGAAGAACAATTATTGTAGGTTTTAATAATTTTACTCCATCGAATGATAACAAGATTCAGGGAACGAGATATCTCTATAATAGCACTCAAATGACTTCATTTAGTAATCTACAAATGACAAAATGTCGGCTTATGTTTAGGCTTATGTTTACCCCTCTTCTTTGAGACATTAATCCATGCCAATCCTTACAAATGTAGCAATTTCACCATTATATATACCTGATACCAACACCCCCCCCCCCCCCCTACTACCCCAACCCCCGGAACAAATTATCATTAAGGATATAAACATAAAACAATATGTGGAATTGCTAGGATTGGGAAAACATGTTCTCCAACTGATATAGATAGTCCATAATGCAAGGCAGGGATTTTACAATATTGCAGTGGAATATCAGAAGTTTGAGTGCTAATGGAACTAACATACACATTTTTATCAAAAAAGGCGTCAAGCAAAACTTGGTTAAACTTCACACTAATTTATAATTTTCCAAAACATATTTTTGTCGGCCTGTGAGAAGAGTGGTATAGCTCTTTTCATTTGAAACAATGTCGATTTTCAATAAATTAACATTAGTAGTACTATTCAATTATCAGTATCTATACCAGTATTAAAAGGAGTGGCCCCTAGCTGGCCTTGTACTTAGGCCACCAGTTGGGCCCGCAAGAGAGGATGCCGGTCCTCCTTAAAAAAGCCAGCTACTACTTCAGACTAACACGACGTACTGAATCCTGCTCGATCGCTGTCTTGCCCACGCAAAGGAGGGATATTCTGTAAGTAGATGATATGGGGTCTCATCGTCCTCCATGCACCATCTACACTCCCCCTCCTCTGCAATTCCCAGCAGAGTCAGGTGCCGTCTAAGCCTACAGTGCCCTCTGTAGAATCCTACCAGGGCCGTCCATTCCTTCCTAGGTAGGCCCAACAACCCCCTGGTGAGACTCTTTGTGTGTCCATATACCATGAGCCTCGTCCGTATCATCACCGGAGCCGTCCGCCATACCTCTTCGGCCCGACCCTCCGTCCAGGCCTCCAAAGATCTTTCCCGAACATTCTGGGCGATCCTCACACAGGGATTAAGCCCTAAATATCTACATGTGGTGCGTTCTATGGCTAAGGCGTCAGCTGCCTCGATTTCCGGTACACTCGAGTGTCCCGGTACCTAGACCAGCGTAACCTTTTAATACTTTGCAAGTTCAATTAGCCAGCTCCTACATTCCTTTCACAACAAAGAGCGCGACTTCAGCGCCATGAATGCGGCCTTGCTTTCGGAGCAAAATACAATTCACCTGCCACCGACATTGAGTCTTAACGATTCCCAGAACCCCATCATGATCGCAAAAAAACTATTGAACTATCTGACTAACAATAAAATAAACTTATGAATTAAAAATCTTATAGTTTAAGACACTAAATTTACGTCTTTCTCCCTCACCAGGGTACTTTATTTAAGGCAACTTTCGGGATGTGTAATGCTCCTCGTGTGGCCGGGAGACAAAAGAGTTTTTGTCCTGAGTTGTGAACTATACTAACACCTCCAATCTGTTTACATAAAATAAAAGTGATGCGGATGACACTAATAATTAAAAAGGTGGATCATGACGATGACGAATGTCAGCTGCTATTAACAGGGAAGTTTATACACCATACAATACATACAACTGGGTAAATGCGCTTGCGTGAAACCCACAACCAAAAAGCAGTAGCAGATAAACTCCAGGTTGAGCAAAATTATTTAAGAAGAGCCACACATAGCCTCGACCCCCTCCGATTTGGCTAATTTTTTGTGGGCATGTTACCCATCTAGAGAGTAGTCAAAAGCTAAAATATTATGTCCCGCAAAAATTTATTAGCTAACCTGTAGCCTTTTTTTGTTTTTTTATTCCCATTTTTGACTTGAATTTGGGTACTTTCGATTACGCAGAGGTTTTTTTGTACTAAGTAGCTGAAAATTAGTTACCTAGTGTAAAATTGACTAAGGAACAAGAATTATTTTATTATTAGTATTTAGTTATTTATCCACTCAATAGGCAAGCCTAATACAAAGTGTGCTTAAATAAGTATATCCACACAATAACAGTTATTTGTCGTACAATTCAAATCCTATAACTATTTAGTCTACCATAATATATAATTTATTTACTAAAATATATTAAAAAAAAAAGAAACAAAAACAGTAATAATAACAATACAAAAATCAAGACAAAAATTAGGATTTTAGATACCCTATAAGTTCCCTTTTGAAGTGTTTAACAGTTACACAACCCCTTACCCACACAGGAAGATCATTATAACCCCGAAGGCCTCTAAAAAACAAAGAGTTCATTGCTTTACCTGAGTTTGTGCGTTTTATGTATAGATTAGAGCTATTTCTAGTTGGATAATTATGTATGTCTCTACTGTATGTAATATGTTCACCAAGATATCATGGCAGAATGTTATTATTTTAAAGATAAAGACCATTGTTAAAAAATAGATTCTAGTAGCCACTGGCATCCATTCAAGACATGCATGCAATATGCAATGTTCGGATAGGTGTATATCGGTTACACGCCAATACAATACGCATACCCCTATTTTGTAGTTTTTGTAAAGAAGATTTGCTATTGTTATCTAAAAGAAATAATAAACTAGGGTAATAATCAAAGTGTGGTCGTATTATGGTACTGTAAACTGTTAACCTTGAATTTATTGATAGATTTGGGGCAATTCTAGAAAAAAAGAAAATTTTTTTGGAAATCTTTCGTTGAATATACTTAAAGTGGCTTTTAAAAGTTAAGAAATTGTCGATCAAGAAACCCAAATATTTAATTTCGGTTACCAAATCTATTTGGGTGTTGTAAATTTCAATATGTATATTATCAATAGTTTGATATTTATATTTTGTGGTAAGAATCATTGCTTTTGTCTTTTTAGCATTAAGTTTTAGTTTATTAACATTTAAATATTTCTCAATTTTAGCCAGTTCTCGGTTAACTTTTTCAATGGCAGTTCGAATGTTTCTGTCACTGCATGAAATCAAAGAATCGTCTGCAAACAAATTAAGAAAATCAGGATCAATAAAATGCTGTAAATCATTAAGATACACATTGAAAAGCAAGGGCCCTAATACACTACCCTGAGGTACACCATATTTATTTTCCAGCTGATCTGACATATGATTGTTAATTTTTGTTACTTGTTTCCTATTTCTCAAATATGCTCGAAACCAGTCCAGAACTTTGCCCTTTAAGCCATAAAATGTCATGATCAACAGTCTCGAACGCACGCTTAAAATCAAGAAAAATCGCTACTACGAAGTTGTTACTATCAACAAGTTCATTCCAGGTTGCCACTGTAAGTTGTAGCGCCAATTCGCATGAATGATTCTTTCGAAAGCCAGATTGGTTAGAAAAGAGCAAGTTGTTCGTATTAAAATATTCAGTGATTTGTTGACAGACCGCCAATTCTATAATTTTTTCAAGAGCGGGAAGGGAGTTTATGGGACGAAAATCTGAGGCATCTATACTATTGGCAACCTTTGGAATAGGGACTATTGTGGAGCACTTTAGTTGCTCAGGAAAAGTGCCTTGTTGTAAAGACGTATTCACAAGCTGTAATATAGCATGTCCCATAACATCAAAAACGTTTTTAATCATTTTTGCATTTAGCGCATCGTTTACATTACATTTATCATCCAAAGACTTCACAATCATTCTGAGATCCTGCATGGATAAAGGCTTGAAACTATCAAAAGATGTGTGGATTGAAGGTAAATCAGCATCAGACCAATAATTACACGTGGGAATAGATTCACGAATTTCGGCGACACTTTGTACAAAATAACTATTAAATCTATTTGCGATGTTAACTTCTCCCTGAACAAGTTCCGCACCCATTAAACCCTCAAATTTTATATTAGTTTGACTAAACCCTTTTTTATCGTTATTCACTAACCGTTTTAATGTTTTCTACATTTGCTTACTATTATTACGATTTAAATCTATCTTGTTATGATAATAAAGATCTTTTTTTTGTTTGGATAAGTTGACAAAAGCGTTTCGGTATCTTTTATACTCGTCCCATTTTAGAAACCTGTCATTATCGGAAACACTTCTTTTAAAATGTAGGTAAGACATAGTTTTTAATTTACCAGCATATTTCAGTTCCGCATCATACCAAGGTAGATCATTGCCTCGAACCCGGATGGTTTTTATCGGTGCTACACTATCAATAATTTCTGAACAGCTAAGGACAATATTATTTAGAATATAATCTATATTTACAGAACACAGTATATCCGTCCAATCAACCTCAAAAATACCATAACAAATTGTTTCATACGTGTTGTTGCATATTTTTCTAAATTGTTTTTTGTTTAGCTCAGTTTGTGATTTATTTTTACGGGGAATTTCTAAAGATATAATAGCATGATCTGTTATTTTAATGGTTTCATGGACCTTACATAAAATATTAAAGTTGGATATAACTAGGTCTATAAGCGTATTACTTTGATTAGTACATCTGGTTGGTTCAAGTACCCAGTGGTTTAAGCCCAACACCTGCAGTAAATTCTTAAATTTATTTGCATAAAAATTATCACCATTGAAATTTATATTAAAATCTCCAACACAGATTTGACCTACGACAAGTATCTCCAAAAATATTGGCCAAAAACTCTCAAAATTTACCAGAAGTCCTATATCTTGGAGTCTGCCAGCCAAGGAGCTAAATTAGCCAAAATACATGAAAACGGCAACAATTCCATTTCCACATATGCTTTGTGAAGTAGCATTTGACGAGAAGCTTAACAAAATGTATTTGACTTCTTTTGATCTGGATAAAATGTACACTCTGAAAATTTTGAGAAGCCCCCATTAAAGGCTCTTATTATTTTGTTTCATATGAAAGTAGATTTAATTACTTTGGCAAGAACCTCATGTATCGCATTCATTACAAAATATCAATACACTATTTAGACGGTCACACTATACCCCAGAAACACCCCTGACCAGAGGAGAGGTACAAAGGCTTGAACTAGGACATTAGTAACGCACCTCACGACGCGACGCCTAGTAGGCAGTCAAAACATCTGATACCACCTAGTCAAATACGTGAGAGCAGACTGGACGACTGGACGAGAGAGCGGGTGAGGTTGGAGAGAGGAGAGGGAAAGGACCTGGCCCGTGCCACAGTTTATACCGTACCCGAATCAGTTATACAACTCTGAGCCGGCACCTTTGATGTTAGTGAAGCCAAATTCAATTTTTTCATGGATTCTCATATTTCGAGCAATCGCATTATTAGTTGGAAACGTCAGAATTATACGGCCAGCTGGGCCGTGGACAGAGTCGAACTAGGATCTAATCATAGGCATATAACTAAGTCTATGGATTTAACACACAAAATTCGCGAAAGCAGTCCACAAAAAGCACTACAAACAAAGCCGACTCTCGAACAAACAAGATGGTAGTTTTCGCTTTTCGGTTCCTTTTCAATCAACATACTTTTTATCCGATCGGACGAAAAACGACACCTTTCCGATGTGTTTTCTCACCGCAAAAGTCATGATTCCAGTATATTGTATTCGTTGCTTGGCAACAGGCAATAACTGTACAAGAATAGAAAATAACTGTCCGGGAATATAACATTCCCGTCCTAGGCCGGGAATGTAACATTTCTGTTGTATTCAAACGCCTTGTTTGTCAGATCTGACGTCTATCAAAAGCAACATTTAGATGCTATTTCCGTAGTTACGTAATAAACTTCAAGCTCGCTCGATTCAAAACTTGATATTATTTTGAGTTTAAATTTAAAACACCGTTTTTATTTAGAGTAATATTTGGCTCTATTTTTATAAGTACGTATTCTAATTAATTTCGATCGGATAAAAAATAGTATGTGCAACTCGTAGGAAAAGCACATTCCTGGACTCCTGTGTTGCTGGTCTGTGCACAGTCGTCCAGGAATGTTTTGCTTTTCCTCCTAGTTACACAATATACTATTTCCTGTCGCCGCGCAGAAAATCAATAATCGAGATCTCTCTGAATACAAGCACAATACAAGCCTGTTGCGTGCCTCGTTTTACGGTTAATTTTCGCCAACACTATCTCTATCTCTTTCTCCTTACAGGCGGTATCTTATTGAAAAGAGACAAACATATATGCCGAACGGATGTTTTATTTATAAAAGCAGTGTTCACTCATTGAGCGCAGGCGCAAGATAAGAACTCCCAGCTCTCCTATTGGTTGAAGCGCTTGGCTTCAAAACACGTGGATAGTTGTTTAACTGATTCGGGTACGGTATAAAGTATGCCCGTGCACAGGACAGCCACAGTTTATACCGTACCCATAAACTGTGGCACAGCGCCGGACGCCAGCAGCCGAAGCCAAGGCAAATTATCCAACCGCGCATGCTTGGCAGGTTTGCCTACCCTGAACCACAGTTTATACCGTATCGGTGACGGTATAAACTGTGCCTAAACTCTCTTGGCGCACGTTTGTCACTTTCGGTCGCCTCCCGCTGCCCGCACCAAGCGCCCTAGGAAGGCCAGGTACATCGCAAAAGTAGGTAGGACATTATACCACGAGATCTAAAATTGAGATTATTTAAAGACAACAAAAACCTCCAACTTTGAAGCCGCGCAATTTCTAAACGGTTCGTCTAAATCTGGGTATATGCTCATTAGATTCGCTGGTTCTTTCTCTATAAGATGACCGCCTCGTATAGTCAAAGAAAAGATTTTTTCAACATTTCCCGAAGATTTGGGCCTTTTTTTGGTAAATTTTGAGAGTTTTTGGCCAATATTTTTGGAGATATTTGTCGTAGGTCAAATTTGTGGCCATATCCTTGTTCTTTGGTCCATTTTACACTAGGTAACCAATTTTCAGCTACTTAGTACAAAAAACCTCTGCGTAATCGAAAATACCCAAATTCAAGTAAAAAATGTGAAAAAAACGAAAAATGGCCAGTTTGGCCAATACATTTTTGCGGGACCTAATATTTTGGCTTTTGACTGCCCTCTAGGTGGGTAACAGGCCCACAAAAAATCAGCCAAATCGGAGGGAGTCGATGCCAAGTGTGGCTCGTCTTAAATAACTTTGCTCAGTTTCAAGTCGCTGATGTTTCTCTGTTGATATGACAGCTTGCCGAAATCTGTGAGAAAAATTTTTTTAGTTAATAATTAATTACTTTATTGCTGTAATTTATTTGTTTGTTAACATCACAATAACTCTTAAAAAATAAATAAATAACAATGTATTTTGGTGGCTCGAGCTAATGTTTACATTTTATCGCGCTCAAAAATAGCACTTTCCACATCACAAATATAATAATGTGTTTAAAATCACACGAGTTGCAGTCTTAAAAATTAGGATCTGAAGACCTTTCAAATTGAGATCATTGAAGCGTTCTGGCTGGGATGCGTTTTACTCTTAAAATTGGAAAGGGTAGGTTTCTTTATTTGTAATTATTTTCTTAAAAAAGGTAAATACAAAAGAAAGTCTTCACTTACTTTTCTCATTAGTTTATTAAATGCTGGACACGACCGCCATCTACATGCATGCAATAAAATAAATTTTGCTCGAGGCGTTGTCTTTCATGAATTATACGATTATACAAATCAATCAATGATTCAGGTTGGGTAGCATAAATTTTCGACTTCTGATGACCCCATGGAAAATGTGTATTAATACCCTTGGTGGCCACTCAATATGACTCCTTCCAATCGAGTTTTGGGGAAAGTTTTCAGTTGGGTGAAAAATATGGTTTCATGGTCTTCAATTTCTATTATTTGTAGGAGGGGGTGTGACAAGCAGCATTCTTCAACAATTCCAGATACATTTGGCCATCAAGATTTCCGTGTAAAAAAAAGAAGTCAATTAAATGATATTCATAAATACCCGCCCAAATATTTAATTTTTGAGGATGCTGCGTATTTATTTCATGACATACTCTGAGATTTTCTTCTGAGCAGCGCCGGCAATTATGCCCATTGGCAATGCCGTTAAGGTAAAATCGACACTCCTCCGAAAACAAATAATTTGGATTATTGTTAATAGTTTCACTGATCACTTCACAGAATTGGAGTGAGCGATCGAAGTCATCATCGTTTTGAAAGGATGAAACTTATTTTATTTTAAGACTATCTGGATTGCTGCACGATACATACCAGATACCTCGAACAATTTCCTAGTACTAAGCGTGGGATCCATGGCTACATGACCTATAAAAAGCACCTTCTCCCTCCTTATCCCTTTTATACACCCTCTATTTATTTGCCACTAATCCATTATAGTCAAATTTCGTAATCAGTTGTTATATATGAACTTCGCATACATAGTCGCGGTTACTCGCGCATTTGGTTTATTTCTCTAAAAAGAATGCCAATTTCAACCCTTTCTACCATGGAATAAACCATTTTAATTTTTACTGAAAATTAACAATCTAACGTTCTTAAAACTTCACGTTGAACTGATTATATCGGACTCACATGTTTAACTCATTAAAAAAAAAACAAAAAAATAATTGAGGAAATATTGCTTAAATGCCAATCTGATAACATTAGTTTAACTCGTTTACTATTCGAAAACTCATTTTGTTATGGATCAAAATATTGTCACAAAACTCCATAAAGTACTCATCTTCAAAAATAATTATCGCACGATCCTTCTCCCCAAATTGAATTTCGGGGTTGTCCTCCCCCCCCCCCCCCTCTAGGTGGTTGAAGAAGCAGGCCAATAACTTTAAGGTAGCTCTGTGACATATTCCAGATTATAGGATAGGAATCTAGAAAGGTCTGGCATAATATCAACAAAAAGTTAATCTAGAAGAAGAATAAGAATAAAATTCTGATATGTGCAGCATTTCACAAAGGCAAAAAATTTCAATAATTAAAAATTAGCAAGATTAAGTGGATTTTTATAATATTGCTTTTGCAATATTTAAAAAAATTCTTCCACCCTTATAAACATAGTACTGCATAGATAGACATGCTTGAAGACAACGAATTTGGGTTCCGTTATCCAGTAAATGTAAATAAGGGATATTTCAAGATCTGTTAAAAATATTAGAAGAAAATGTTCCACAGATTAATAAGGGCCAAATTTTCGTTCCTAGAAAGAACCGGCAAATATTTTTTAAAAGTTATGTATGGCCCATATTTTCATAACTTTTGTCACATTAGCCAATAATAGTTTATGTAAATACACTACGAAGGTGTCAAACTTAGTGTCAGTATTACGGTAAAGATGTAAAAAAATCTAGCTGGCAAGTTTATTTTCCTTCAAGTTGTAGAGATTTAAATTTTTATAAATAATGCTATGAAAGTGTGTTTAAATGCGGAAATTTTGAAATTTTGTGTACAAATATATTTAAGATTAAATTACTAGGTATGGTGATTATCCTCATGTGATTATTTTAGTGTTTGCGTCACGTTGTACAATCAAAATGCGAATATACAGGGTAACGATTTTAAAACATGCAATCGGCTATCGGGTGCATATTTCGATACATTTAAATGATTCTTAGTCAAAATGTAAAATACAAATTCATGGGTTTTTGATACTTGTTTTCCCCGAAACATGACTTTTTCAAGATAAAAGAACTTTTTATTGATTGCTGAACCCCTATGTAAGGATTACTTTTATCGCATTAGTTTTAATTACAAATGGCAGTGGTTATTTTGCTAATTTATTATCATGGAGTTTGTTTCAGGAAATCGCTTTTGGATATGATTGATACATATCCTGAAAATATTGACAGTATTATTAACGCAACCATATAATTTTTACCCAAAAAGAAAGAGACTAAATCATATCGTTACTATGAAAGCTAATACAGCTTTTTTTATTTTAATATTTGTACAAATGAAAGAGTGCTTCAGAGTTTTTGCAAACTTACAAAGTGGCATTACAATTAAGCTTAAAGAAGGAAATAGTACAACGATATCGCGACAAAGGAGATATTTGGTATTTCCGGAAGGTAGCTCTTTTCAAGTAGGTGAGTAATTAGATAAGTACTGTTAAAATATAGCTCAACATATTGTCAGTCTTAAGAGAGATATCTATGTAATACATGTTTATAATGTCCTGTTTATATTATATAATAATTTCTTAATGTATTTTTAATTGGAGCATTAAAAAAAATTAAAACTCTTTTCTTTACTCTGAATTTTTTATTCTAGTAAGAGATCGGTTGCTTATCAACAAATAAGAAACCTAGAATAAATACTTTGAACCCCAAATAATATTAATTTTTGATCAATTTCAGTGTTTGATTTAACATACCCATCAGTGGCAATCCAAGGAAATGTATTTGTATTTGGACATACCGCTGCTATGGCATGGGAGTTACCCTCAACACCGATATTTTTAGATAAGAAAAAAATGCAAAAGGAGGAAAAAGAGGAAGAAAAAGGAGAAACGACAACTAACAACCCATTTCCAGATCATTTGGAAGATTTTCCTGATTTCGATCATGGTAAATAAGTTTAAAAGTGTTTAAGTTTAAAACAGTTTAGGCAGGCTACAAAATGATTCGGATTGAAAGCAAGTACAACTTACTTTATTAAGAAACCATTATATTCGATTTGGAAATTTTGAATCTATACAGGATAGAAAACATAAAAACTTGAAAAGCCTAAGGCCATAATAAGATACCCATTCCATAAATAAGATTCTGTTTCTTGAAAGGTGCAATGTATGTATCTATAATCCATTACGTTTGTTTTAACATGTAGCACACGATAGTAAATACATCAACTAGCATGCAATGCAACAGAAGATTCCATAAAAACAGCTTTGCATTCAATATTTAAATTTTTTTTTATAATTTTTCTTTTTGGAGCACGTTAATGCAAGCTTACAGAGGGTGTACTCGTAGATCTCGATCTCGTCGCAAAAAATGAGACAATCACATATTTATAGAGTATTTCTTGTTAATGTTTATTACCCATGACCTCCATCATTACAATGCCAGATAGTGAGAATTCATAATATATAAATTTTATTGTAAGAAAATAAAACACTATCGAAAGCCTTGCTTAAATCGCAAAACAGACGTGCTACGTCTTCTCCTCTACTCGGACCTTCATCTATTAGGTGCACATTTAATTGGCTTGCACTAGAAAAGTGAAAAAATTGAAAATAGTTGGTTATTCTGGTATTAAGAGCAATTTCAAGAAGCTTTGAAAACATTGGTATTATGGAGATACAATGATAATATGTAATTTCATTTCGTGCGCCTTTTTTATATATATAGATTACCCGAAATGTGTCTTTAAATAGTTTTTAAGATATTAATAGATTTTTTTATTTATTAAATGTAAGTTTAGACCAGGGGATTAGTTTTGGTTAGTTTGAGTTGGTTGGGTTAGAAGATCTCCTTTCGTCTTGTCTAAATTTAATAATTAAACAAACTAACATAAACTAACCTAAATATCGGCAATTACCTTCAAATGGGATTCGAAGAACAAAATGTTCTCTCCTGATGAGCATATTCTTCATCCTTGCCAACTTTTGAGTACATAGATGACCAGTTATACAGGAAGAACTCAAACACTGCAATAATTATCAATACTCGTGAACACATTATTTCACGTTTTTAGTGGTCGACATGCGTGAAACATCCACATTCCTTAGATGGCAGTCAGTTATGCATGATGTCATTGATTACAATATCTTACCCGAGTATGTTTGTTATACTCTGATCTTACTGCCGGTTCCAGATAGGTTTAAGTACAAATACTGGATTAAGCGAGGCTCACTTGGCGTTAGTTCATGCATTTGTTATTTTTTTCCTGGATTTTGAGCATGCCTTGAGTTAATTTTGATTTTGGTCGGTTTTCGTACAAGTAGAGAGAAAATTGCATGATGTTTAAAAATAATATAATTGTTATTTAATATTTGGAAATACGTAACAAAATACTTTACATAATCTCACAATCACACGATTTGTATCGTTAAGCTGTGGCATTTATCCTCCAGTTCTGGTAGTCTGGTAGTACTAAGGTTGGACCATTTTTTAAATGGCATGCTTTGAATACGTCGTTGGGCCCCCAAGGCAAGGCTCTCCCCACCATATCGAACATCAACACTACCATGGCAGAAGTCAAGTTTCATAACCGTGATATTCGTAAAATCCTTCCTTTTTTTGGTGAGGTATGAAAATGCTCTCTTACGCACCACCTCGAGGGAGGGGAGTGTGGGACTCTCCTCTAGCATCATCGGATCGTGTTAAAGAACTGCGCCAACGAACTAACACCCGCCTTTTCCAGGATTTCTTCTGTCTTACGGAAAAGGTATTAACCCATCTTCTTGGAAAGTCGCTCGAGTGCAACCTGTTCCAAAAAACGCAAGAAAACCACGCCCTCAAACTATGGCCCAATTGCCTTGCTTCCAATAATCTCCAAAGTCATGGAACGTGTAGTCAATCAGCAACTACTAAACTACCTCGGGAACAACAGAAAAATCAGCGATAATCAATACGACTTTCGCAAAGACAAATCGACAAGAGATATATTGGCCTATGTCACTCATATATGGAGTAGGGCAATTGAGAACTCCGGAGAGTCTCAAGCGATTGCGTTGGATATTTCGAAGGCATTCGACAGAGTTTGGCATGACGAACTGCTCAACAAACTGCCGTCCTTCGGACTGCCAGCTTCTTTCCGCAGCTGGCTTGCCAGTTACCTTAAGAACCGATCTCTGCACGTTGCAGTTGATCGGACACATCTTAGACACATTCACCATTAACGCGGGCATGCCTCAGGGCGCAATACTTTCACCAACTCTGTTCCTCATCTATATTAATGACCTGATGACCGAAACGAATAATCCTGTTTACAGTTTTATAGATGACAGTACTCTTGTCTCCCAATTTAGATCAGAAAGACATTTACCAGCGACTGAGACAGGAGCAGATTACAGCAATGAATCAAGACCTGGAGAAAAATTTGGCTCAATTCAATGCAGCAAAGACCCAAGCAGCCACGTTTACCAAGAAGGCCAATACGGCGGGCCCTGACATCATTATGGCAGGATCGATCATTCCTTCATCCTCGCCAATCGGACTGCTGTGAGTCTCGATCAACAGCAATCTTGGCATGACCACGTTGCTATACATCGCAAAATCAGCCTCCCAGAAACTTGGTGCACTATTTCGCAACAAAAAACTGTATACACCGCAGCAGTTGCTCTTGCTCGACAAAGCGCAAATAAGACCGTGCTTAGAATATTGCTCACACATCTGGGGTGTCGCACCAAAGCACACACTAAAGCTGCTGGATTTCATTCAGAAGAGAGCTGTGCGTCTCGTCGGCGCGGCGTCCCGGAGTTGACCCGGAATCTGGATAGTCTGGAACACCGCAGACATGTGACCGAGATGTCCCTGTTTTACAGATACTTTCACGAGAGATGTCCCAGATGGTCCCACCCCTGACAACGCCTGTCAGACAGTCATGACAGACACCTAGAACATCGCTTTACTAGAATTCCTTTGTCTGGCGCACTGCATCACTGTGGAACTCACTCCCAGGACATCTGTTACCCCCTAATTACAACATACAACTATTCAAGAACCCCCTTCCCTTTAGTGTGTGAGCCATAAAAAAAATCTAAAAATTTCGTTATAAAAATAGAAGAACTGAAACAAAGAACTTGGGCTTTATTGAAGTTCCCCGCCCTATACAATTCCTGTGAGGGACTATCTAAATAAAGAGGTTTTATTCAATAGCATGCTCGCTCTTTTGATTTAAACCCGAGGGATTTTTTTTATGGAAGCCATCTTAAAAATATTGAGTGTAAAACTAGTAAGGAAAATAGATTTGGAGAGCTAATAATGGTACTACCACAAGATCTGCTTTGATCGATTAGCATCGACGCACTAAATTGAAAAATCATATGTATATTGTCTGGTTATCGCAACCTATATGCAATCTTCAGAAGAAGCCCGGGAAAAGTTACATCGGCTGGGTACCAATGTAAGGTGGATACGATGATTCAATCAGTAGACTTATAAGGAAGCAGCATGAGCTCTCCTGCGACATAGTCCCATATTTTTACCAGCTTTATATGAAATTTTATTTCGATGTATTGGCTACGGCACTTTCTGTTCATCCTTATCCGCTTTGCTCTCCCCTATCGATGTTGCTATGTTGCCATGGGGTTTCGTTCTTCACTTTATCACTCTATTTACTCAGTCAATTTCTTTAAGTTCGAATACCTTTATTCCAAAAAAAAAAATACTATGACTGTATATCAATAATCGTTTTGATGCCAAATTTTTGAGGCTAAAGTTATTCATATTTGAAGAAACCTATATGGTCGTAGTGTTTTTCCATGTATCCTTATCAGAATGCTCACTGCTATTGTACTCATAATTTACGAGGTATTTGGTCATATCTGCTCTATATCGAGCTGCATAGGTCATTTATATATATTTTAACTATATTTTCTGGGTTCACGTATTTGTTTTCTATTTTTTATGTCCTGCTATTCGTGTTTCTGTCATCGCTCGTTTCCTTGTTTCGTATTTCTTCATAATTTTGTTTCAAGACATTTAATTTCTATATTATGCTCAATTATTTCCCCGTCAACCATTACCTTAAACCTTCGAGTTCATTTTCATTCTTCATTTAATACCCAATAGTTTTTGGCAGGGTAAGCTCTAGTCGATTCCGCACATACTCTTCATTGCGGTGTCATTTTCATATGGGAGACATATATATTTTATTTCTTTCATCACTTCTACTCTACATAATAAATCTCTTTATAGATTGGCAACCTCCTCTAGCCTGGGATTACCCAGAACCACCAGGATCTTTAAGGAGGCAACCTGATATTGACAGAGCTTCCATAATGTATCATACGAATCCGTTTGTGGGATATCATCACCGTCAAACTTTGGTACAAAATTTCGGACATCTCAACCATGAGTACCCGGGTAGATACGGATCGAATTTTTATAACAGAAATCCTCCGCAATTTTGGAGTCGAACACATTTCGGCAGGTAAGTAGGTAATTAATATTAGGCAAATATTGCGTATTAAACAAATTCCTAATAACAATAATATAAGTAGATAAACCATATCTTTTAGAAGCCTTCAACAGTCAACTTCAACTGAGAAGCCTCCTGGTAAAAAGATAAATAGGACTATAGCTCATCATGTTCAGCGACGGAGCAGACGAGACTTATACAGCAAAGTTGAAAAATTACTCACAGCGTAAGTTTCCAAATTTAAAATGCTAAATGGATATGAGTATGAGTATTTGCCGACATTCTCACTTTGGGCTTATTCTAATATTCTCTTATTAGACGTCGTTAGTAACGCCTTTTTCATTACATGCGGATTTTCCTGATGTTTCGTATATTGAGGCAAATTTGGCAACTCCGTAAGGCTTATCAGAAATTAGAAATATGTATGGAAACTATCTGGCCGAAATGAATAGGTCATTACAAAAATCAACCTAGATGTCAAGAATCCAAGAAATATATACCGCTCACCAACTCCAAACTAACCAACTTCAATCTATTTTTTAGGTTAAGTAAAGATGGTAAATCGTGTGTGCTAAAAGCGATATGCCAAGTTACTAAGTTACCATTGAGAAAAGGAACTTTTTGGGAAGAAATCGTAAAAGCAATTTTTAGGTAAGACTCCTTGCACTATTTTATATATTTTTTGAACTTGCATAGCCAAGGCCTTAAATTGACATCGAGGATTTTAATTCAGTAGTACGCTAGTACCACCTTCTTATTTGAATAAATCTGACGGGAAAATTGGTGATTTGGCAAGTATAAGGGAGGTTAGGACAACAGATGATAAATGGCCTAACTGATATCATTATTTAAATTTTAAATTGTATTTTGTTGGTTTATTTCTGTAGGTACTTATATGCGACTATTGTAAATCATCTTTTAGTTTATGCATTAAGGGCCTTAAATTAAGATTCTGATCATGTATTTGAGATTATTTTATTAAAATAGAAGAAAATAACACACATACAAATATTCTTCCTAATTTTAAATATTGTTATAGATATGCCAAGTCTACTATTTAGTATATTCGTTTAATTATATCTTTATTATTTTAATACGTTTTGTAGTATTAAAGGAGGGCTTCAGATTAAATAGAACTTAAAACAATATTGAATTAAACTTTTCTTTAAACATTAGTAATTATAAAATGTTATTTTTTAACTAAAAAATATTTATGCAAAGTATAGGACTTTTACGTAAGAACAGAATCTTAAAAAATAGGAAACTTAATTATTAAGGAAAAATCTTTCTATACTATGGTGACCCGTGGTAGCTCTCCAACATATTAGGCCACCACCAAAAAATTTCAGGATCAAGCCCAAATATTGCCAAAACTTATCAGTAACTATTATATTAAACTTATTTTTGTATGCTAGTATGGATTACCATCCGTTTTCGAGAAAAAAGCTAAATATCAAAAAATTACCCGAATGAGCGTTAAATAGCCGAACCTAGACAGCTTTGAGCGGTACACGCTTTTGCGTAGACAGCTCAGTCTTATTCACTACCCATGAAAAAGTGTGATGAACGCAACAAAACAAGTTTTCACTTGGAACATTTTTAGCAAGTTCACAAATCAGGACTGAGAGGTTTAATAAATTAAATAATATTCTTTTTTTAAGAGCATTTGTTGAAAATAGCAAAATATAATACGATTACTTTTTTTAGAGCGAAACATGATATATATCCTGATGAAGATCACTATGACAAAGCAGCGAATGCAAACCATGATTGTGATAAAATGTATCCAGATTGTGTAGGCCATGTTTTAAGTAACCTATTTAGTAACAGAATCAAAAAATAAAGATATAAACAAGTACATATATTTATCTTCTAAGTTGTTTAAACATCGTAAAATATCAAAATAAAGGTAGGTTTGTTCGTAGAGGTTCAACAATATTAGTAATGATTATTATGACGAATGAACTATTAAAGAAAAACACAATTAGATATTTTTCAGATCATGGGTTTGTGCTAAATAATTTGCATAAACTTTCTTGCCAATTTTAGGCAACCGCAGGCTCACGGGATACATTTACTGATAATTTTTTTAGATGAGAAGAAACAGATATTTTTAAGATATTTTCAAGGTAAGAAATTTCAGCAAAATGGTTAACATTTTGCAGGTCATAGATACTATCTTTGATAATTTTTGTACAAGTTGCTAACAAAGTTTGTCAAATATGTTAGGTATAAGATCGGATCGGAAGCTTTACGACCGGGTTCTCCATGGCAGTCCATATGAAAACTAGGAAAATCTTGCTTCAAAATCAAAAGCCAATGACCACTTTTCCTCACCGTTGTCGGCTAGAAATAGACTTTCGATGCCATTAGTGAATGAGCAAAATCTAGAGCCTCACATCAAAAATCTATTTAATAAATACCGCTTATTTCAATGTGCAAAGAATCAAACACGCGTCAATAATAATTGGATTTTTTGGTATGTAGTGATGAATATAATATGATCGACTCTCCTGATGTTGTCGATATGAGCGACATATCCGACCCCAAATTAGTTACTTTAAATTAAATTGGCTAAAACTAGGTCCGTACCTATTTTTAGAACTTATCGTGATTTCAGATATGTTGATAACACAGCTTTTAGAACGGATCTAAGGCGGATAAATTGGTACTACATCTGCTCAGCTGGAGATGTCGATGTTATGGTAGAACTTTCCACTAGGCTTAATGTTTTGAATAAACATGCGCCTTTTAGAACGACTAGAATAACTAAATCTCCAGCACTTTGACTAACTGATAATCTGAAATTTATGATGAGGTTCCAGGATAAGGCCCAGGTTAAACTAAAAAATCAATAAATCATATAATACAGGGCCTTGTGCAACCACGGAAACTTTGCAGTTAACACAACTTCAAGCGTGATTCAAGATTTTTTTTGGCCAAATGTTATATATCTGAATCTCTCTTCTCATTCCACTCCAGAGTACTCAGTTAAATGTTTGCGCTGATGACAGTTACTTTATTGATGCCCTTCTACAAGTCACAACATCTGATGATAGCATCCTTATTGTACAAGATTATAAATCCCAGAAATTCTGAGGACATGCTTGTTTTGAATTTCCTAAGATCGAACTTATTAAGCTTTAAATGTTGCTTTGGGCCCATTTAACCGATTTAATTACGTATATTATTAATTATTAATGTCTGCTGGCGGGTTCGCATGCAAGTGGGAGCTTACGTATGCCGGTATGCCGTTCCTATTCCTAAAACAATTAATCCCACGCAGGTTAAAGACGTCCGACCAGTTAGTATTTTGCCTCTGATTCTGAAAATTCTGGAAAAGGTTGTAGCGGGAGATTTATTATATTATGCTTCTTTGTGCTGTATTCTTCTCTCCCTTACCCAAACGGGATTTTGCAGTGGCCACAGCACCAGCACAGCATTATTACACCTAACTAATGATATTCTTGGATCTTGGGATAAATCATTAGTACATGCCTTGTTCGCTTCCATTATAATAAGACCTTTGACCACCACAAAATTAGAGTATTTTGATCAGGGTAATATTCCCTTAACTTGTTTTAATAGAGAGAGTCAACAGTGTGTTTGTTACAAATCGAAAAACTCCCGTAATCTCCGGGTTTCAAAGGGAGTTCGAGAGGGTAGTGTGTTGGAGCTCTGGTCATACACTACAGATTTCCTAAAACTCTGAAAGTTCACGAATTTGCTGATAATACAATATTCTGGTACAGAATTCAGCACTGGCGCAAATGTCATTGATCGATCTGGATTAGAACGGTGCTAAAAACCCACGTCGAAATATTGCCATGCTTTTGGCGCGGGTTTAATCATATATATGCGGCTGACCACGCGTCAACAGAATATCAAAATTGCCGAATGCACACAGCCAATTAGAATCGCAACGTTTGTTTACTATGTTAGAAGGTCTAATATTTCACTTCATACATGGCCCTCCAAAACTAACCCAAGGCATGCCCAAAATGAAGAAAAAACACTTTCTACAAACATAACCTTAAAAAATAAAAAAGCACCGACGGGAATCGAACCCGGGCCGCCGTATCACAGGCACAGCATCTGACCACTACACCACCAGAGCACTTGATATCAATTCATTGCACCGTAAAGAAATGGGTAAACTAGCATTTAAAATTTGGCCACGCCTTCAGCCAGTCAAAGTCGACCAATGAAATTTATCCGAGTGCCGAATCCTATACCGGAATGTCTAAATACAACAGCGGTTTATAGCTCGATTATAATATAAATGTATAGGCTTCTCATATTTTAGGGTTAGTTTTGGCTGGTTGCGCCCCGTAGCGAGCGGAGAGTAGAGTAATGCATGAAGTGTTCCAATACTTGGTTCGTAACCGGGGGTATTCTAGCTAACATTTATGTATCATTTATAATACAGTCACGCTATAAAAAGCGGTTTACTGGACGCTCGATACAAAAATGCAACCCGGTCACAGGGCTTCATGTCATCTCGGAACCTTTCCAGCTCGGCTAGCAGTCTCGCACAGCTGTTTTTCCGCGGTAATTTTGAAACGTGAAACAGGTTATAGTTACCTATTTCCTCTACAAACTAGTCCAAACAAACATTTGATATCTGATAAACACACAAATGTGATGCGAGCAACTCTGAAGCCCTGTGGTATATCATTCCTTTTTTCCAGAGGATTTACCTGCTGCTGTGTCCGCTATAAATTCCGATCTTGAGTTTATAGCGAATCTCTCTCTCTCTCTCTCTCTCTCTCTCTTGAACAGCCTTTGCTTATCCACTCCTGGACATAGGCCTCCATTTGTCTCCTCCACTCCAACTTGTGCTTTTTGATGCCAGTTTCTTCCTGTCCTTTCCTTGATGTCGTCAATCCATCTCCTTTGTGGTCGTCCGATGCTTCTCTTGGAGAGTCTGGATCTCCACTGCATTAGCTGCCTTGTCCATCTCGTGCTGTCCTGCCTGGCGATGTGGCCCACCCAGGTCCATTTGAGAGTGGCAACGCGCCTCACTACATCCTCCACTCTTGTTCGGAGTCGTATATCTTCGTTTCTTAGGTGGTCTCGAAGTGGTACTCCTAGCATAATCCGTTCCATTGCTCTCTGCGCTCTTCGAAGTTTGTTAGCTGTTCTTATGGTTAGTGTGGTTGTTTCCATTACATATGTCAAAACAGGGAGAATATATGTATTGAAGACCTTAGCTTTAAGATTTATGGGAATGGCAGGGTTTTTAAGAGTGTCTCTAAGACATCCACGCTAGTCTGATTCATCTACTCACTTCCGCCTGTTGGTTTCCCTTACCAAGTTTTATTTGGTGACCCAGGTATACGTACTCCTCCGCTCTCTTAATTGAGCTATTTCCCACTTGTATTTGTACCTCGTCTGGTGAAAGTATTTTGGTTTTGTTCAAGTTCATGCTTAACCCGACCTTTTCCGAAGCTTCCTTTAAATCTGACATAATTTCCTGTAGTTCTTCTAGATTTGTGCTTATGAGAGCCACGTCATCAGCGAAGCGAAGGTGACTAAGATATCTGCCGTCTATGCTTATTCCCTTTTGGTCCCAATTTAGTTATTTGAAGATGTCTTCCAGAACCATTGTAAAGAGCTTCGGAGAGATTGTGTCTCCTTGCCTCACCCCTCGTTTAACAGATATTTCTTTGGTTTTCAGACCGTCCATTTTCACTTATAGGGTTTCCCTCTCATATATATTATGTTTTAACAGATCCCTGTATCTTGAGTCTATCCTCGCGTTATTCATACTTTGAAATATGGCACTCAACTCAACGGAGTCGAATGCTTTGTTGTAGTCGACGAATGCCATATGAATCTTGACGTTATATTATGTACATTTTTCAATTAACGTTTTTACATTTTGTATTTGTTCAACAGTGCTAAATCCTTTACGAAAACCTGCTTGTTCTGGCGGTTGGTAGGCGTCGAACTTATTTGTAAGTCTATTGGTGATGATTTGTGAGTATTTTATATGGGTAAGGTAGGAGACTTATTGGGCGGTAGTTTGTGATATTTAGTTTGTCACCCTTCTTAAACAGAAGAATAACCCGTGCATTTTGTCAGTTTTCGGGGATCTCGCCGGTATGTAGACATTTGTTCATGGCTTACTGACTGCAGCGTTACAGTTCGACCGAGTTGTATCATTTCCTTTGCTATTCCGTCTTCCCCAAAAGCACGACCATTTTTCATTTGGGATAAATCCTGTGTGATCTCTTCGACTGTGATATCCTGGACCTCTTCTGAGCCTACATTTGTAATATATTGCATTGTAGTACTTGGTGCTTTATTCGCTGATGTGTAGAGTTCGGTATAAAAGTCCTCCACAATTTGATTTACCTCGTTCTTTTCAGTTGGTGTATGGTTGTTTTACCTATTGCATTGACTTAATGACCTTAAGATTTTTATTGTTTTCTATTACTGTTTATAGCGAATGCTTCTAAGGAATCAAAGGCCCATAAACTTGTGCTTAATGAAAGTTAAACTCAGTCGGTGTTTTTTGGAAGGCATCGAGGTGCCGGAGCTGTTGATCCAAATTTCAACATTTTTATTAACAAATCCTAATTGTTACCTGTTGAAAGCTGCATAAATCTGGCTTTGATTGTTGACGAAGTTAAGCCTTTCGGTTCAGTTATGATATTCGCAAGTTCAAGCATATATTGCCATCACTTCATGAGTCCTAATTCAATGCTTAATGATTAAGAAAACATTTCAGCTCAAATAGCATTCGGACTTTATTGTCTCCAAATACGATAGAGGTTTGTATAGTGTTCCGAAGCACAACTTCAAGTTTTATGAGCGGGCGTTCAGCTATTTAGCGGCTACTCTATTCAATTTCTTGGCCTCTGATATTAGATTGCCTCCAACTAGGGAGCTTATTCAATCCAAGCGTTAGTTACATGAAGTTCCCTTTATTTTAATTTTTTTCTTATCTTCTCTTCCTTTGTCTCCATTTTTCTCCTTCTTCTTTTTGCTTTTCTTTGTCGTTTTTTATAAAATTCTTTTTTGGTAACGTTATTTACCATAAATTTAGTTTTAACACTACTTGCATGATCATCTACTCTGTTATTATTTAGTTTTAACTTTTCAGTTTGGCATTATTTTTAGTCCACTATTTATCTTTGAGTAACAGCTCTTTAGTTATATTTGTACAAAGATGGTTGCATGAGCAGCAGTAGATGGATGTCACCACCTCACATAAAAATGTTGTAATTTCCTGAATATTATAAATTAGGACATTTATTATTATTATTTTTTTTATTATATATATAATGGACATTAGATCAATCAGTGAAGTTATAGCATATCATAATCATTAAGATGCAAATCTTGTATCCTTAAAGATTGGGGTTGGACATGATGACATTCTTTCAAATTCAAGTAAATTGTTTACAGTCGATTTGAGGGAAGATACCTTTGAAAACCCATAGAGTAGATCGAAGAGAATCAACATTAACGTAAAACACTTAAAATATATGAACAGGATAAAGAGCCTTAGGGCACTGCAGAATGAAGGGTAGATAAAATTGCACGAAATTGAAAACTATTCAAATATACGAGATTCACCCTGCGAATGTGGAGCTAGACAGAGTTAGAATTACCCGTATATTAAAAATTTGCAAACACCAAAGACAATCAACACAAACAGATAATACCTAAGATAACGCCAGCAGAATATGCAGCTTTAGGAAACTGCAGAATGGACAACAGACACCATAGAAAACTAGAGTCAATTGGAAACAGTGCAACTACAGCCTATCGCCTTTATTTTAAGAAGAAGAGATGGCCATGGTGATACTCACTAAACCGTTTATGGTCGATGAGAAGATTAGGTGGTGACACTCTCTCACTGAAATTCTTTATAGTCGACTTAATGAACGCCTAAGGAAAAGGGCATTAATAAGAATAGAAAAACCTGCAGAAGGGGTAGTAAATCTATTGCATTGCATATAATCCAATTGCAGCATATCACTTTTATGCAGACACCCGAGAGGTGACACGGTTTTATCGAAACTATCACTTACTTTCAATTGAGAAACGTCATCGCCTGAATGATCAAAATACTGAAAATAGCCTTTAAATATAAATTCAGTTCTACAGAAGATCAATTTAATCTTTATGTTTGAAGCACTCTATACAATATAAATATAGATGACAAATTTTCTCAACTAGAGCAATAATTCCCTAAACAAACATCGGAACAGCACCGAATTACATATCTAAACATAACGGCATTTTATAACGATTTCTAACTGTATCAGTTAATTATTTCATGTTTGTTAACATCACAACACTGCAGTATACACGATATACTAAATATTTTCTTAAGAACAACATCTAAAATAATCAAAAAGGAAATGTGTAAACATGTGACGCCCTATATTTTTCTTATTTTGAAAGTTGTTTACTTTTATTCGTACGAAGTCGATGGAAACTTGCAAAGCGACATAACGATCCAACTTAGAGAAAATAGCACGAGTTTATCGCGGACAAGGAGATATCTAGTTTTTCCAGAAGGAAGTTCATTCCAGTTAGGTATGTATTTGTGGTTTTTATTAAGTTCGATCGTATCAAATTTAAATAATTGTGTTAAGCTCGGATATATAACAAAATCAGCGTTTTTGTCGCAATAAATCTCAAACCTGTCATATATTTTGAAAATTATTTACTTAATAAAACAATTATATTTCATATTTCAACAATATGTTAGTATAATTTAACATACAAGGAAAACATGCCTGCTTGGTCACTAGTTTTACATAGTTTACTGGTAGATGGACGATCTTGAGATGAATCTAACTTGACTTATTAGGCCATTCGGTAAACGTAGATTTAAAAGCTAAATTCATACTTACATACTTTTGCTATATCCACTCTGAAGGGTTTCCTAACTTTTTATTGGCTTTGAGCTCAAAATAATTAGCTAATTCTATATTTCCTTTATCGAATAGTTTACGAAATTTATTTTTTAATTAAATTTTCGTTCTCAACTTAATATATTAATGTTTGAGGACATATTAAAAGTGAGGAAAGCTATAGCATATTGCTTGCTGGATTCGACGCGATGGAAGCACATTAATAAGTTGTATTTTTGCTCCTACCATATTAAGATTCATTACATTTTTGCCTTGCTTAAATAACCACTTATCCTAATCCTAATCCGATCCTGCGACTAGAACTACTTGAAATTTAAGTCCACAATCGTAATTTCAGAATCAAGAGCGTTCACGGCTTGTGGGCTGCTAATATAGTTTTAGGACTGCATATTTACTTTCCTCAGCTCTTATGAGAATTTGGTAAATTTCTTATTCGTGTATCTCACTCGACGAGAAACCTAGACCCTCAAATTTGAGAGGCTAATATAATGTATAGATTTTGTCGCTTATACAACAGCTTTTATTATAAATAGTCACAGTATGCCTGAGATGACACACTGGATGATACATATCACGCGTTTTACTTACATTAGCATGAGTGAGATGACATTACTAGGTACGTCATTTATAAATGACATAATAAGCTATCTCATCAAATCTTCAGACCCCATGTCTAATAAATGTATAAATGAAAATCGTCTAGGCAATCCTGGAATGAGGGTCAAATGAAATAGGCGATATTAGCTGAATATAAAGAATGGGGTGACTTGTTTTATCCAAAATATACGGCGTTCCATTTACGATGCTTAGACGGCAAGCTTTTAAGAAATCTGAGCGCAAGAAAGGCTAGATAGTCGAACATAAGATTGATGCTATCTGAACCCTTAATAGATTTTCGCATGAAACGAAAATGGAAGACTGGGACTGGTTGAGGAATTTAGGAAAAGAAATCCGTCTACATCTCTTAATAAAGCACCTGAGTCAACGTCAGCAGGGAGTGCGAGGGCTTTCAATAAAGAACAATTCGAACACATTTTGAGCTTTTGTTTAAAGTAATAATTTTGGAACACGCAGAACCCTCCGCTGCAATCAGCATGGGGAGAGTGGCCCTACGCAAGGATTCCATAACCGCAGTGGGAGAGAAAAACTGAATGATAAGCTGTCAAGATCGATTGTCTAGGCAATTAATACCTCAGAGATCTTATAACAAAAATGTTTCTTGATAGATTTGCAGCCAGAAAGTCCACATGATGCCCCCCCATCCCATCAACTGTTAATCGCACCACAAAAAATATAAATACCATCCCTTCCATATTTGGAACTACATTAAGAACTGCTGGACCGTGACTTCGAACAACGCGTAAATTTTTGTACCATTTTAATCGAAGCAATAGATAAGAATCCAAATTTTTTGTCAAAAATAATGTGGTCCGATAGAGCTACTTTTCGCAGTAATGACGCAGTAAACCGCCATAACATGCACTATTATTCCACAGTTAATCCATTCTGGGTCCGCGAAGTAAAAACCCAAAACCATTGGTCACTTAATGTATGGTGTGGAATGAAACACTTTCGAGTCATTGGTCCATATTTTTCCATGAATCTCTTAACTTGTCTAGATATTTAAACTTCTTGCAAGTTGAATTACCCCAGCTTCTTGAAGAAGTTGATAACAACGCAAAGTGGTTTCAACAAGACGGAGCTCCTGCTCATTTCCCTCGAAAAGTTCGGGAATATTTAAATAATCGTTATCCACAAAAATGGATTGGTAGAGACGGATTCATCGGGTGGTCTCCTCGATCATATGAGTTGACATCACTGGACTTCTTTTTGTGGGATACATTAAAGATCGTGTCTATGTTAATCCCCCTACAACACCCGAAGATATGGAGAACAGGATACGGATTGCTTGTAGAACAATAACACCTTTTATGCTAAGAAACGTGCAGGAAAATATAGTTAAAAGAGTAACCATGTGTATCGAAGTCGAAGGGCATCTTTTTGAACATTTATTGCGCCATAATAATTAGAAATAGGTACCTAGCGTAAGATAGCTTTTTCATTCCTTGTTTTTCACAGTACCTAACTGTTAAAACTAAAAAAATCAAAATAAATCGCAACGTATTAAGAATAGGTATAGGATATACTCAATAAAAGTTGAAGGGTTTTGTAAATTCTATCATAAAGTACGATAATATACAGGGTGTGTCATTTAAAAAAATCGAGATTTTTCCATTTAAAATGGGCGCTACGAATTTGTCTATTTTGAATACCCTGTAACATATAACTCGAATCTTATTATATGTATCTTTTGGATCATCGCTAAACAACATTCATGTCAAATATGAATGTTCTACCTTTAAAAACAAAGGCGCCATTGTCAACTTTTTACACTAGTGAAAAGTCGATTTTTTTAGAAAAATTGGAATTTTGGAAAAACTAATAGGTTTAGGTATATAACAAATGTATTGAATTTTATGCAGAATTCAAAAATAAAATAATAAATAGTATGTTCCATTTAAAAAAATATATGTTGTATCCGCCACACTTTTTGAAGCACCCAGTATGTTTAAAAAAAAATTTAAATTGTGCATCTCGACATTCTCTACAACTTTCGTATTCAACATTTTGCTGTAGTTCCCAAAACCAATGAGATAAAAGACTTTACTCTATCGTTGACTCACCCTGCACAGTTGAATTTTTATTATTTATTGATACAAACTGTTTTCTGTTAGTTAAGTAGGAACTTATCAACTTGACACTATTTTTATCACAATTGCTATAATTTGGAAATAAGGAGAATATGGGATATGTAATCTTTAGTAAGGTCACATAAACTACACCCACAATCTTCCCATTTTCAACGCCCCCTACAATTTTGTTTATTAAATAGATAAGAATGTCTGTCGTAGATTTCTTTTCTCTGAAACCGAACTGCCCAAAATGAAACAGATTATTTGATTCAAAGTATTGCACAATTTGAATCTTTAATATTATTTCGATTTCCAATACCTTTGCTATATAACAGACAATATTGAGATTGGTCTCAGAGCCGCCATAAGAGGCCGAACAGGACAGCAGAGCAGCCGCCCGGGGCAGTCAATTTCGGGGGGGCGGGTAGTTTCTTTTTTAAACTATGAATGTGCCTAAAATAGCAAAGCTTAAGTTTGGTTAATATACGAGTTATGGGAACAGACCATCCGACGTAGCACATCTGCACCTGCTGAATCTGCAAGCCAGCCCAGGATCTTTTAACTTATAAATAAGAGTATATTCGTAATTATTGTTTGTCTTATATTATCTTGTACGGTCTTATATTAGTTCTGTATTGCCTTGCAAAGTGTCTGCATCTTTAGATCTGTATTTTGTCAAGTTAAAGTAATATATAGACCCTGTAGTAGTTGTGAGTTGTTTTTAAAAACGGGCTTAATACAAGAGGCGACATAATTGGCGCAGTCGGTAGGATTCCCGAAAATTGGTGTATCGAACATCGATTTCTTCGTTTCAACGATTAATTGGGAAATTCGAATAACTCAGTCACCGAAGTGTTAAAAGAAGAACCAAGCGACGGGAACGGTTGAGAGCATATCAGCCGCAGGAACAAGCATCGTCCGACCCAAGCAAGGAACTCTTCACCCCCGCAACCTGCTACAGAAGTCCTGGGCGGCAGTCAAAAATCGACTTCTTCCTATAGGCACCTAGCATAGAATAAGTCCTGGGCGGCAGTAAAAAATCGACCACTACCTATAGGCACCCTAGTTAAGGATGAAGATAATTTTTATGTAAGTGCAATTTCCATTTACCATTTTCCATTGATTTTAACCAATATATATATTTGATAATATTTATATTTACTGCGGAAATTGACAATCGATAATCTAAGTAATACTATTTAATTCTATTAATTTACAAGTATTTTATGCTGTTAAAAGACAAGACTACTAATTATTTAATTCACATTTTATGAGCAATATCGAAGATATCGCTATTTTATTAGAAAATCTATTTTTAGAAAAAGATAATACAGTAACGATGGCTACTGACTATAATCTATTAAAGCTCGCAATTGATTCTATTCCACGTTATGATGGTGATCCACATACTTTAAACGTATTTATAAATAATTGCGAATTTGTACATTCTACCTTTAGTACTGATAATAACGAAGTACTAAGAAAATTTATTTTAAGAGCTATAATTGGGAGATTAACAGGTCGAGCACTAATGCTCATAGGTTCAAGAATCGAACTAGTAACTTGGGAATGTGTAAAAGAATCCTTAAGATTAGGTTTTGGCGATCAAAGAAATCTAGATTGTTTAATTCAAGATTTAATTAATTTAAGACCAGTTAAAGGCGAAAGTCCTTATAATTTTGGCATGCGATGTCAAGATTCCAGATCTTTAATTATTTCAAAATTAAACTCTATGAATATCACTAATGCAGAAAAATGTATAAGGTTAGAAAGCTATGATGATCTTGCTTTAAAAACATTTTTACCTCCGCATTTAGAAACTAATGTTCGTCTAAGAGACCCGAATAGTCTAGAAAGAGCAATGGGTTTAGTAATTCAAGAAGAAAACTTTCTTTATTCAACACAACGCGGTAACAATCTTAATATGCAAACTTATAAACCTGCACAAAAAATTGTTCCAAATAAACCAATGAATAATTCTTCTCACAATAATAATTATTGACCAATGTTTTATTCTACACCAACCCCAATGCCAAATTTTAGACCATGGTATAATAATAACAACAATAATAGTTTCCACCCACCATTAAGACCAACAAATCCAAACTTCAATCAATGGCGTCCAAATCGTCCAAATTACCCAATGTATCCTAATCAAAATAATTTTCGACCTAATCAGTCACAACCTCAATTCATGAGAAACAATTTCCAAAATCCACCATTCAATCCCCAAAAATTTCATGCAAATCATAATCAACAACAAAAGCCCGAGCCTATGGATACCAGTTCAGGTTTTTCAAGAATATCTAATCAAGGCTCAAAATTTACGAACATGAATAAACCAAAATATACAACCACCGAATTATTTACCCAAAGTGTCGATAATACACCTATTGAATTTGAAAATCCATTCGAGTATAATAACCATTATCCATTCGAATATAATAAGCATTATGAAAATAATGAAACCCAAAAATATTCTTATCAAGATTATTCTAATGACCCAACATATGACTATGACATCAATAACACTCATTATTATCAAGCACCAGCTGAAAATGTCCCAGCTGACGAGTTCATTGCACAACCTTCTAGTAACGTAACAAATACTTACGATTCAAATTTTCACGAGGCTTGCAATCAGACCAACCTAACATAATACAGATAAACTCTGTTAATACAGAGTTACCGTACATTTTTATCCCTGAAATAAATGCTAATTTTCTTATTGATACAGGTAGTACCAAAAGTTTAATTGATCCACGTTTAGCATATGCGTTTTACAAAAAGTATATTTATAAAGAAAATTTTAATATTCAAACAGCACATAGTATCTCGTATCTCAACGAAGTTGCTGAGATACCGGTTTTTAATATTTTCTCAGTAAATGAAACACATAAGTTTTATTTGTTTAAATTGAGCAATAAATATGATGGATTAATAGGTATAGATCTATTAAGACAATTAAATGCAAAAGTAGACATTAATAATAATCAATTATGCCTACCACATACTGTTGTACCAATAATTTTAGATTCTGAAAACTCAAATATAAATCGAAACTATCCTAAACCTCGACTTAATTACAACATAAAGATAGAACACAGAGTTCAACAAATTGTCAAAATTCAAGTAACACTTAAATCCGGAGTAGGTTTACTAAACGCTGAAAATTTCGAGAACGGTCTGAAAATGCCAAAGGCAATAGTAAACATAGAAAATCACTTCGCGATAACGACTATTACTAACATCAGAAATAACCCCATAAAACTTAACATTCAAGAACCATTCGATATCGAACCCATAAATTTATTAGATGTAAACTTTATTGAAAAAATGGAAACCGATACCGATGATTCTTTTTCTAAAGAGCAGGACAACCTATTAAAACAAAATCTTAAAAATCTCAGGTTAGAACATTGCAATAAAGAGGAAAAAGATGCTATTTGAAAACTATGTTATGAGTATCGAGATATTTTCTACTGGGAAAGTATCCCTCTTAGTTTCACAAATAAAATAACCCATAAAATTAAACTTAAGGAAGAAACTCCAATTTTCACCAAATCTTATCGATTCCCAGAAGTTCACAAATCAGAAGTTAAAAAACAAATCTCTGAAATGCTGAATCAAGATATTATCCAAAATAGTATTTCACCTTGGTCTAGTCCAATTTGGATAGTACCAAAAAAGCTTGACGCGTCCGGTCGTAAAAAATGGCGATTAGTTATCGACTATCGGAAACTAAACGACAAAAGTGTTGATGATAAATACCCTTTACCAAACATTACAGATATTTTAGATAAGTTAGGTAAAGCTAATTATTTTACGACTATCGACTTAGCTAGCGGCTTCCATCAAATTGAAGTTGATCCGGAAGATATTGAAAAAACCGCTTTTTCAACAGAGGGAGGACATTACGAGTTTAAAAGAATGCCCTTCGGGTTAAAAAATGCACCCTCTACCTTTCAAAGGGTAATGGATAACGTATTAAGGGGTTTACAAAATGAAATATGTTCCGTATATCTTGACGATATAATTATTTACAGTACATCTTTAGATGAACATATTGCTAGATTACAATCTGTTTTTAACCGTTTGAGAGAAAGCAATTTTAAAGTCCAACTTGACAAGTCAGAATTTCTAAAACAAAATGTACAATATTTAGGCCATACAATAACAAGAGAGGGAGTAAAACCCAATCCTGACAAGATCTCTGCAATTGAGAACTTTCCTTTACCAGAAACACAAAAAGACATAAAAAGCTTTTTAGGATTACTCGGATATTATCGCAGAAGATAATTTATATATATCCTTTAATAAAGTGTATTTAGAATATTTTTCTGTAAATGGTCCGAAATTAATTCGATGTACTAAACTAGTCAATACTATTTCCGATAAAGAAGAACAAGTTTTAATGATAAAAAATCATCACAAAGGTAAAACAAACCATCGAGGCATTATTGAAACCCTTCAATATTTAAAAATAAACTATTATTGGAAAAATATGAAAAAAATCGTAATCGACTATATTAATCAGTGCGACATTTGTAATCGATCTAAGTACGGAAGGAAAAAACCATATGTTCCTTTTATGTTAACCGAAACACCTTCTAAACCATTTCAGATAATACATATTGACGTATTTACATTTGATAATCGCGACTATCTCACGCTAGTTGACGCTTTCTCAAAATTCGCACAAGCAATCTGTTTACCAGGTAAAACCGCAATTCACGTGTGTAAAGCTCTGATAAAATATTTCTCATCATTTGGCATTCCACAAAATATTATTCTTGATAATGGAAGCAATTTTAACTGCGAAACAGTAAAGGAAATGCTTAAGTTGCATAAGATAAAAGTTCATTTTACTACGCCACAACATCATGAATCAAATGCTGTAATTCAATACATAGCGCGACAAATTATACACCTTTTGAGTTGGTATTTGGCCATACAGATTTAAGAGACCCAAACGAAATATTCATGCCGGAAATATTCTTTTCACAGTATGCGGAGCGGAAAATCATAAAGAAAAATTAAAACACGTATACGAAAATGTTTCCGAAAAACTTAATAACCAAAAAGAAAAAATCGTTTCAAAACACAATACTTTAGGCGAAACGAACCCAATATTTAAAGTAGGTCAAACAGTATATAAAATTAATCCTAATAATAGAAATAAGAAAAATCAAAAGTTCTTAGGACCCTATCTCATTACACAATTATTAGATAGGAACCGTGTTAAAGTAACTCACAAAAATAAAGCAAGTAAGCCTGAAATAGTTCACATTAAAGAACTAAAAAACCCTTCTATTGTTCCAGACTTACCCTCTACGTCATCAGACCAGCAAGACTAGAAAACCCCATTTACCATAATTTAAATGAAAACCCTGGTCTTTTACCCCTAAAACTTGGCAATGCACAAAATCAAATCGATACTTGGAGTTTTATTCAAATATTTGATATTTCTAATATTATCAATGAATTTCATTCGATTCAATCATTTTATGTTCAAATTAAAAGCACACTTGAAAACACCACTGAAACTAATGATTACAACAAAGAATTAAAAAATTATTATCATATAATAAGTAATCTCGAAAATAAAATTCAAGTTCAAATATCACAAATAAACCCATCGTTTATTTATAGAAATAAAAGAGGCATCATAGATGGACTCGGATCAGTAATAAAATCAATAACCGGCAACCTAGATCAAAATGACGCAAAGCGATATGATGAAGCTATATCATCGTTAGCAAATAACCAAAACAAAATAAAGACTGTTCTAAAAGATCAAATTTCCTTATTAGAACACTCTATACAAAAGTTTCAAAATGATACTATTATCCTTTCAAATAATCAAGTAATATTAAAAAGTCGAATTTCAGAACTAGAAAAAGTCATCAAATCTACACATCTTGAGAATATCGAAACATATCATTACATTGCTCTAGAACTAGTAATTTCACAATTAACAGCAACACTTAGAATAATGTATGATATTTTAGAACGAATTGAAACTGCAATGACTTTTGCAAAACTAAATATACTTCACAATTCAATAATCGAACCAAAAGAATATTTACTCGAATTACAAACTATCAGTAAATATATTCAAAAGACAAAGAATAAACTTCCTTTCGAAGTAAATTTGCAAAACATCTTAATATTCGAAAAAATAACTGAAATTAAAAGCTACGTGAAAGGTAATCAAATAGTTTTTATTTTAGAAATACCGATTGTCGAAAGCGATAATTATAATTATTATCATTTATATTCCTTGCCGACAAGATCCCAAAGATCCTTTAAAGCCATAATCCCACATTCTAAGTATTTTCTCCTAAATGAACATAGTTTTGAACTCTTCGACATAAAATGTCAAGAAATAATAACCAATGAATTTTTATGCCGAGAAATCCATATCTCAAAAGTCAACAAAGATTCACCATGCGAAGTTCAACTGTTGAAGTATTCAAGAAACATAACCAATTGCCTACAAGTCTACGTTGACGTCACCGAGGAGAAATTCCAAAAATTGGAGAAATGCCAATGGATAGTCATATCACCTAATAGTGCCGTTGCAGTCCAAAAGTGCGGTAACGACAAAGACAATGTTCTTATAAACGGAACTTATATAATCGAACTATTTAATGACTGTGAAATAACGCTGAAAGACACTCTTTTAAAAACTTTCCAAATTTCGGGACCACAATTTAAAAATATTTTACTTCCGAATTTAAACCTTAATTTAGACATTAAAAACTCAAAGGACATTCTTATTGAAAAAGAATTAAAATTAACTTCCATAAATCTTGACGAAACGAAAGACATTTTTAGTGCTCTAAACAAACAAAAACATGAAATTAATGAAATCAATGAAGTGCCAATACATTTCGACAGAATCAGTTTTTGGACAATAATGCTTTACCTATTATTGGTTTTTGCAATATTATATATTAGTTATAGAATATGGAAGAAGAAGAGGACTGAAACTCCCTCAACTCCAGCATCGGAAGAAATAAGAAAAGGATTACAAGAGATCCAAGCCACCATCAACTTTTAAATTCAAACCATGTTTCAACCCTGGTTTTCATCTTAGGCCGGAGGAGTTATGGGAACAGACCATCCGACGTAGCACATCTGCACCTGCTGAATCTGCAAGCCAGCTCAGCATCTTTTAACTTATAAATAGGAGTATATTCGTAATTATTGTTTGTCTTATATTATCTTGTACGGTCTTATATTGTCTTATATTAGTTCTGTATTGCCTTGCAAAGTGTCTGCATCTTTAGATCTGTATTTTGTCAAGTTAAAGTAATATATAGACCCTGTAGTAGTTGTGAGTTGTTTTTAAAAACGGGCTTAACACAAGAGGCGACATAATTTACGTATTTTTTTTTTGAAAAACCAAGATTGGAAAGTGCAAACCATTTTGCTCTATCTTTAGCCGTTTAGATTTTACAGGCTATCAAACTTGGTAAATGGTCGATTTTCAACAGTCAATATTTCAAAAACAGTTGGAGATAGGTGTGGGATATTATTGATGAAATATGTCTAGAATTCTCCGCAAAATCCAAATATGCAATAATATAAAGGGTGTTTTGTTTAAAATAACAAAGTTTATATTTACCACTGCTACATGGCACACCATGTATATTCAAGGATGACGAATGACAAAATTGTATATTCAAGAATGACGATAGACAAAATCCTAAAACTTTTGTATTTACCATTTTTTTATATCTCTAAAAATAAAGCGTGTAAACCCCGTTCAAAATATAACCGAACTTCTATGCATCAAGATGCAATTTCTGATGTACACACAATTTGATTATTTCCACCAGTGGCGTCGGTACGGGTTTTTCATTGCATATTTTTTGATACAAGAATGGTACGCCACTGCTTTCCGTTAAAGTAAAAATTATTTTTGAAATTCTCGTTCATTTCTGAGCAAATTTGATCTATTGACTCTCTTTCGTCCGACGCATGGTTTTCGCTTAAAAAAATAAAAATCGTTTTTCTACAAGCTGAAATCCTCGCTGAAAATCTAATATGATAATTATTGGCACTTAAGTTTTCTTTTATTTTTCTCTAAAGTAAAATCAGTTACTTATTTCGAAATTAATTAGCAATTGATATTAAACGAACTCAGTAGCTTGAAAAAAGAAAAAAAAGATTTCCAGTCACCGCATCGGATTTTTAGCGATTTGACCCTGAAGTAAAAAAATAATTGTGCGAAACCATGCTTCGGACGAAAATAAATCAAAAGATCAAATTTGTTCAGAAATAAATGAGAATTTGAAAAATTATTTTTTATTTTAAGAGAAAACAGTGGCGTTTTTCTTCAAAAATATTCAATGCAAAACCCATAAGGACACTACTGATAGAAATAATCAAATTGTTTGTACATCAAAAAATGCATCTTTATGCATCGAAGACATGTATGAATTGTCATAAAGATATGTACTATAGTATCTTTGTTATTATACAAAATATATTTTTTTCTGAAAATTATACCACCCGGTATCTCAAAAGTTAGGACGTTTATGGCATGCGTTCGTTCATATGAAGTTTTTTTCTTAAAATGGGTCCAAAAATCACCCCTTAAATATTAGCATATTTGTCTGAGGGGTTTTTTTAACAGCTTTTGGGTAAAAATTTGGGGGTGGTACTCCAAATAGATTGCCTGTGGTGACCTTTACATCCTAATTTAATTTAAAAAAGTCGGCAATACTCTATTTTGCCCAAAGCGGCATAAACACTAGAGCGGGCCCGCGCTTCGGGCTTCTCCGCGAGAAAATAAAGAAACGCTATTTTTGATAGATCAATCTACTCTTCTTTAATAAGTATAAGTAAACGTCTCGATAGCTGTTAGACGCTTCCGACATAATAAGTAAACTGATCTAAAAGCCGAGTTGTGGATATCGATACCACCGATACGTCATTCGTATTTGATATAATTCCCCTCGGAGTCAAGCATTTCATTGGGAGACAATTATGCCGATAGAGAAATCGTTCTTTATTTTTCGTCAGCTTAGGTCTCGAGGAATTAGAAAATTATAAATTTTCTTATTATTATTTTATAAAAAAGGCTTGACTCAAAAACTAAGAGCCACCTTAACTGTAGGTTATATCCAGTGTAGCTGAGAAATTACTACCCTTCTGCATTTTATACTTAATACTTCGTTAAGACCAGTTCGCCCATATTACTGATATTGGACATCTTTTAGTTTTTGATTTAGCCTATCCAAGTATAGATGGAATTGGCTTATATGTATTTGGCAACACCGCTGGATTGGCTTGGGAATTACCATCTACCCCTGTTTTCCTGGACAAGAAATATCAGAAAAAAGAAGAGCCTGAACCGACAACAACTATGTTACCTCATTTAGAACACCCTGAGGAGTACGAACATGGTAAGTAATCAGTGAATTGAGGTTTTTGTGGATATTCCATTCTGCTCTTTGAAATTGAATTTACAGCTTATTAACAACGATATAGATATAGAGAGTGATTTACGGATTGATCACGAAACTTAAAGAAGTGATTCTACGTGATAAAAATGGTACAGCTTCATATAATTTTATATAGAAATGTCAATGATCTTCGCTTTTACAAAATCCGATGTGACTAATGTTGGGTGTTTCCCTAATAGTTTGGCACTGCTCTATTATCCGCAAACGAAGATCCTCGACGTCAATGACTGGAGCAGCATACACCAATTGCTCAAATGGTGTTGCATTCAAACACGAACACTAAAGTAGGGTGGAGCTCCATCTTGGAGAAGCCACATGTTGGCCCTTATATCCAATGGTAGAGAGACGATTTTGGACAAAACCTCGGTCACCAATTAATGTGCCATGAAAAAAATGGGGACCAATAAGGAAATCTGCTATTATCCCTGCCCACATATTCAGTGAACATCTAGGCTGATGTTTTGTTTCTACCACACTGTATGGGCAGTCGTAGGTATATGTGTGGATGTTATGCAGGTATGTTATGTCATCACGCGTGAAACCAGCTTCATCAGTGAATAATATGGGGTCCATTAGTCAGTTGCTGCGTTTATATTTAGCTAGGATCTGATTGCACATTTCCAATCGTCTCGGCCTATCATCGTTATAAATGGTTTGCACCTTTTGCGAATGAAGCGGATACAGTTGTTCTTCTCCTTGTACCCTCCATGTACTAGCTTGACTGACCCGTACCTCATTCCCAATTTTTCTAGTACTGGTGCCTGGTGGCTGGACTATCTTCAATAGTCTCAAGAATTATTTCTTTTTGCAGCACAGTTACAGCATTTCTAGGTCTGTCTCTATTTCCACTATAAATTTTGAAGGAACCATATTCAGCAAGCCTCTTGAGTACGCTGGAAAATGTTTGAGCATGCGAGAGACATTTCTACCTGGATAAATGCATATCTCAGTATTCGGTATTTGAATACTTATTAGCCATTATTCGTTATTTAAAGTTGAAAAATTAAAGAGTTTCAAAAATTACCCTTGGTGTTTTAAACTGACTTTAGCATAATTTGATACCTACTAACCTGGTAGGTGGTGGTAATCAAGTCTAAACGGTTAGATATCGCCAGTTAAATAAAGACTACCTTTTAGAAAGTGCTTGCATTAATCTTTCGGAAAACTTGCTAAAAACGAGCCTAGCTTTGAAAGCTTAGACATTATAACAGAAAAACAATTTTCAATGTAGGTAAAGTGCCCTCTAGCGGGACACAGTCGAATTAAATTATTACTAAAATAACGTAACACAATCGACTTAGTCTATATGCTCCAAATATTAGTCATATCGGATTTTGCGCAAGCAAATAATAATTTAAAAAACAAATATATAAATTTGAAGTTTGACAGACTGTAACTCGAAAACCAATGACATTTCGAAAAAAAATTATATGAAGCTCTACCATTATTTTATCAAGTAGAATAACCTCCTTGAGTGCTGGATGGATTTTTGAATCACCCTGTATAGCGCATCATTATTTTACATGCTGCTAATTTATCCGACGAATACCCTATCAATAAATAGGGGAGACTCAGCCGACAAGGGTCATTTTAAATTAAACGCATATATTTCAGAAGATACACTGGTTAGATGTGATTTCAATGCTTCTTGACATAAAGTAGGTTTTCCGTTTTTGATTGCGTAATTATTTTTTTCACATATTTCTTTTTAAACGTCAGTCAGTGCTTTTGAATTCGCTTTTGATTTCTCTTGCCCTATCCTATCTGGCAGCTGCGTCAAAACAAGACAACTCTAGGACAAGAGGAATAGCAAAAAAACAATTAAATATATTTTTAAATACTTTATTTAGAAGCATAATAATAAATATACAAATAAAACTTATTAATAAAAGCTCTGAGATATAAATATCAATTTCGTAGTTCCAACAAACTCAGTCCATGTTTAAGTGACGAAGTAACTTGATGTCGCAGTTGTCGCAAATAAAGACGCCAGTCTTATAATCAGTGCATAATGTGTTTGCTCAGTGTTGGCATATATTGCACTGGATCCATTTTTCACCGAATGCAGGATTTCCAAAAGCATCGCCACACAACGAATAACGTACACTATCTTTCTCTGCAGAAAAATCAAATTTTGCCTTTTGGGTATTTTCATGTTGGAGGTTAGCTATATATAGTCTGAAATTTTTCGTTTCACTTGATTATTTTCCCGTTATTTTACTTCTGACTACGAATTTCTTCCTTCGCCGGAATTGAAGAACTTCAAACTTCTGAGTCTTTCTTTGTGTTACCTTCTTGGAACGATTCTGACAAAGCTGAAATTTGAACATTAGTCTTCTACTTGATGTTATAGCGTATTTTCATCCTCAATTTAAATGAGGTTTATGTTATTATTATTCAAATTGTGCTCAGAAGAAGACATTGAAAATTGATTACTTACGCTATCACACTGAACAATAATTATTCTAGAGGTAGTGGCTTTCATTTCATCGTTTTGGTTAAAGCTCGCGTCTCCGATATTTTGTACGGAAGAATTGGAAGGATCATTTACAATGCCTCTAACAAATCTGGAGGCTACGGCTCTGTTTACACCATTTCGATTGGAATTAGTTTGCAAATGTCGAGTCATTTTCTACATTTTTATGTTGCTCTTCAGCAAGCAAGTTCACACAAATCTCTTCTTGCTAACCCATTACAACCGCTGTCAAATTTTTTTATATATTTAACAAATTCCGCCTCTTCTGTCATGGAAAAGCTAATTTGTACCTACTCAAAGTTTTCTTTAATTTATTATTTATAATATGATTCTGCAATGTTGAAAATGGTATTTCAAATTGTACAGATGCCAGCTGCATTTCGGAGAACCAACAGCCTTTGCCATATTTTCTTCACTGTACTTGGTGGCTCTATTCGATTTCCTTTTGTATCTACATACCGCCTAGATGCCAAAATATGAAAATTTATGGAATACGAAGATGAGGAAAACAATATTCGGCATACTGGGTAAAAAGGGTTACAATTCCAGTTTGCACTACAAACTGGCATTTCTTATATTCGACAACTTCTTTTTATGCAGTTAAAATTGTTCCGGTAAAGATCGACGCTGAAAAACTTGGCAGCCAGAACAGAACTGCCGAGACTTATGGAGTAGCATCGTTGCCAAATTTGATCGCACTTCGCTGCAGAAATATTTAGATGAATCTTCTTGTCAGAATCTCCCCTATTTTTTCCCATAACACTTCAAAGACAGACCTATTATTTCTGCACACATCAATGTTTGATTACTAGTTTTTTTTTAATTGGGAGTAATAGAACATTATCACACACACAATTAAACAAATATATGACCATTTGCAAAAATTAATCATCACTACAGCTCACTTCAACATAATATGTGTATCAAGCGTTTAGCAGCATATGTTGTAGATTATCTCTAGCAGACCCACGATGTTACCTCAAGAGTGACAAATGCCTCTTTAATATTGCTTTCCAGGCACGGAGCTAATTGGCGATATTTTTCAACCTTTTTATTTGGTATGGAATATTTTTTATCCTGAACTGAACGCCAAAGAGAATCAATCAATCACTTAAAACAGACATGACCTGGAAAAAGACAGTCCCATTACCAAAAATATTTAAAAACTTTTGGCTTCCAGATTCACACTGTATTATTTATACTCATGTTTGATTGAAATACTCTTAACATATTATAAATATAGATGATGAATTGTTCCCACGGGATCAATAATTCATTTTTATATCGAATTACTTATTTCACTAAATTTATCGAAACCTTTCTAATATCTTAGGCATGTTAAACTCGGTGGAATTATTTGCGAGATTCAGAGTTTTAAATATGCCAGCAAAAATTGGATTTTCAATTCAACTGAACAGCAACATTTTACTGCATCTTTTGTAGATTGGCAGCCGCCCTTATCATGGGATGACACACATAAAATGGATTATCATGATTCTTCAGGCATAGCTCCGAACTATGATTCAACTTATAACTCGAGGTTTGATCAGGTTGATAGATCTCCTGTTAGCTCGTATTCCAATCCCTTTGATAGTTACAGCAAAAACGGTTTTAGTTCTACCTATATGTCTGATAGATATCCAGTACATTATTTTAACTTAAATAGTGACAGAGGATATTCCCAAAGGGGTAATCCGAATTATTTTTGGAATAGAAGGAGCTTCCAGAATAAAAGGTAAATTATTCTTAATTCCAATACATATTTTTAAAAGCAAAATTCTGCACATTATGGCTTATTTTTCATGTACCATCACTACTTGATTCAATATGTTCTTGACTTTCAAGAAACTCTCCCTCCTGCTTTTCCAAAAGTCAATATTTTAGATTTCATTTTAATTTTTCTTCTTTGGTTTATCGAAAAGTTTGGTACTGTCCACTTGCGTGGCCACCAACCCGACAGTGTTGAAAATTTTCTAATGCTTAAACACTTCTATATAAGCGAAGTTGATACATACCGCTTTTCCTAAATGCCACGATAATTTAAAAGCCAGTACTCTGGCTTTGTGTTTCAAAATTTAGTAGTATATTCATAAAATATAATATTATTGATATAAGTGCATAAAGATTTGTATATTTTTAGAATTAAAGGCCAAATGAGACCGATACGATTAAGATCATTTGGGAATGGTATGGAACCTTTTGACAGAGATCTGCATCATAACATTCACAGAAGAACCAGAAGGGAACTATATACGAAACTCGAAGAGCTTCTTTCAGCGTAAGGAAAAGATGAGCTTAAAAAGCTCAATATATTAGAACTGCTGGTAGCTTTAGATTAGACTCTTCAGTAGCTTCACTATATTGATAAACATTTGGCTGTTAGAGTATAGTTCCGAAAACACAGAACAGACACACAGAGTGCAATGTTCAATATTTCAAAAAGTTGTAAAAACACTTTCTTGAAGGCCAAAATAAATATTCATATTTTTATTATTTATGACACTTAATATCCCTCCCAAATATTTATTCTCAATCTGCTATGAATATGTTCTAAGGTGTTCATAATTATTATCGATGATTCGTGAATTCTCTATTTTACACAAAATTATTGCAGTAATTAAGGCTGATACGATTACGATTGCAATATTTAATCAAAAATTCAACCCCTTTTGAAATGTAACACAAAACACAGACAATAAACTTCTTCTATTGTCATAATTCACTTTAATCCTCTGACATCTGGCTTCCTGTACTGTAATTAATTTGTAAGCGCGAATTATTAAATTTGCAGCTGAAGACCCAAAATTACATGAATGCAATATATGCATTAATGCGTATTAATATCATTTATTATAGTTATCGTTATTATAAGCGTGATTCTACTGCACAAACTAAGAACAAAGCGCCCAAAAATTTTTCACTGATTGAAGTTATGTATGATTATTCTTATTCTAGGCTAATCAAAAATGGAAAATCTTGCATTCTGAAAACCATATGTCAAGTGAACAAAACCCCAAAAGGAAAAGGAACGTTATGGGAGGAACTTCTAAAGACTATTTTTAAGTAAGTTAATTTAATTCAAATATATACTATCAAACTATTCATAAGACTCCATGACTGTTCACTTGAGAAGCACATAAGCGCTAGAGGTGTCGCTTCTGGTGGTGAGTTCACCATTCTCTGTCCCCCACTATGACAGTACATTTTTGAACGTGAAACGAAATATACAGGCTTGTACAAATTCGGTGTCCCAGCACTGATAAATCTTTATATCAGAATCGCGTGGCCAAAGTGGGACAAAGATGCAGATATTCCTAATACTTTTGTAGATATTCGAAACAAACTGAAAATTAATATTGCCACGTTTCTCCGCTATAAGACGGTACTATCAGATTTAATTTCGGACGTTTATTTTCGGCCATCATTATCAAATTATTATTTTTTTAAATATGGATCTCAAGTGGAGGAGGAAAAAATTAAAACTAAATATTAATTTTCGTTTTTTTTCCGAATATCTACGCATGTAATAGAAATATTCAAATTTTTAAAACACCGTTTATTTAAACATTAAATGATGTAACTTTGCCCCAATTTAACCGCCATTCTATCTTTTACAGTTTTCGCTTGGTTATCAAATTTGTAAGACCCTATATTCTCAAATCAAATTCGGAAAAATGAAAATTCTAAACTTACTTTTTAACACGTCCCTTCCACTCCACCGATATTTCCTTTGTACGTCTGTAGGTACAGAGATGGGTGAGAAATTTCAAATCAGTTTCATTTATATTTTATTTATTTACTCATAAGGAAAGCACGCTAAATTCATTTGGTTTTTAACATTGAAAATGTTTTTGTTTTCCTATTATGGGGTATCAAATCACGAAAAAGTGCATGCTACATTTGGCACATCACGTAATATACGTGAGAGATCGTGTTAGTCTGTTTATGAGGACGGAATCGGTTCAAATGACAAAAATAAATTAAGGCTAACTGAAACTAACCGAAAGTTGATTGAACGACTAACCCAAACTAACAAAAAGTAACCAAAAGCACAAAAAGAGTTAAAATGAATCGGAACAAATTAGAAAAATAAAAGTAAGTTAAAACTAACTCAAAGTAAGCGAAATTTGGCGAATAACCAAAACTAACCATAAAAATTAAAATTGGTTATAACCTATCGGATCCGGTTCAATTTAATTTGAACTAAAATAAATTGGAACTAACTGAAACTAACCGAAAGTTGATTCAACGACTAACCGAAAGTAGACAAAAGCTCCAAAAAAGGCTAAAACGTATCGGAACACATTAAAAATATTAAAGTAAGTTAAAACGAACCAAATTTTGGCGACTAACCAAAAATATCAAAAACATTAAATTCGATTATAACGTATCGGCGCCGATTGAAATGACTAAAATTAAAACTAACTGAAATTAATGAATATTGATTGAACGACTACCCACGACGACTAACTCAACCTAACCCAATCTAACCTAAACTAACCAAAAGCACCAAATATGGCTAAAACGTATCGAAACAGATTAAAAATAAAATAGTAAGTTAGAAATAACCCAAATTAACCGAATTTTGGCGACTAACCAAAATTAACCAAAAAATTAAAATTGGTTATAACATATCGGAAAATTGATTGAATGACTAACCAAAACTAATCAAAAGTAAAGAAAAGCACCAAAACGGGCTAAAATGCATCGAAATAGGTTACACAAATAAAAGTAAGTTCAAACTAACCAAAACAAACCGAATTTTGCCGACTAACGAAAACTAACCAGAAACATTATATTTGACTATAACGTATCGGAGCCGGTTCAGATTAATAGTTTGGTTTCTTAACAGTGAGTTTCCAAAGTCGCATCACGACACGGAAAATTTTAGTGAACGTCCCGACACGGTTTATGCATAACTGATTATAACGTATCGGAACACGCTCAAATTAGGAAAATTTGAGACTATGTGAAAATAACCGAAAGTTGATTGGACGACTAACCAGAACTAACCAAATCTATTAAAATTGACTAGAACGTACCGGAACCAGTTCAAATGACTAAAATAAGTTGATTAGACAACTAACCAAATTTATTAAAAATGGTTATAAGGTATCGGAACCGACTCAAATTACTAAAATAGGTTGAGACTAAGTGAAACTAACCACAGATCTAGGGAAACTAACCGCAAGTTGATTAGACGACTAACCAAAATAACCAAATCTATTAAAATTGATTATAACGTATCAGAACCAGCTCAAATAAGTGTTGAGATAAAGTGAAACTTACCAAAAGTTGATTTGAACGTATTATGATGATTATAACGTATCAAAACCGACTGAAAGGACTAAAACTAACCGGAAGTTGATTAGACGACTAACCAAAAGTAACCAAACTTATTAAACTTAATTATAACGTGTCGGAACCGCCTCAAATGACTAAAATAAGTTGAGACTAAGTGAAACTAAACGAAAGTTGATTAGACGACTAACCAAAACTAACCAAATCTATTAAAACTGATTACAATGTATCGGAACCGGCTCAAATAAGTAAAATAAGTTCAGACTAAGTAAAACTAACTGGAAGTTGATTCGACGATTATACAATACTAACCAAATTTATTAAAAACGATTATAACGTATCGCAACTGACTCAAATGACTAAAATAAGTTGAGACTAAGTAGTGAAACTACCCGAAAGTTGATTCGACCATGAACCAAGACTAACCAAATCTATTAAAATTGATTATAACGTATCGGAATCAGCTCAAATATGTAAAATAAGTGGAGACTAAGTCAAACTAACCGAAAGTTTAACGATTAACCAAGAATCACCAAATCTATTAAAATTGATTATTACGTATCGTAACCGGTTCAAATGATTAAAATAAGTTGATATTAAGAGAATCTAACCGAAAGTTGGTTAGCAGGCTATCCAAAACTAACCAAATCTATTAAAATTGATTATAACGTATCGGAATCAGCTCAAATATGTGAAATAAGTGGAGACTAAGTCAAACTAACCGAAAGTTTAACGATTAACCAAGAATAACCAAATCTATTAAAATTGATTACTACGTATCGTAACCGGTTCAAATTACTAAAATAAGTTGATATTAAGTGAAACTAACCAAAATTTGAATTGACGACTAACCAAAACTAACCCAATCTATTAAAATTGTTTATAACGTATCGGAAACGGTTCAAATGCCTAAAGTAAGATGAGATTGAGTGAAACTAACCGAAACTTGATTGGACGACTAACCAAAATTAACCAAATCTATTAAAATTAATTATAACGCGTCGTAACCGGTTCAGATGACTAAAATGAGTTGAGGCTAAGTGACACTAACCGAAAGGTGATTGGACTCTTAACCAAATCTTAACAAATATGTTAAAATTGATTATAGTGTATCGGAACCGGCTTAAATAAGTAAAATAAGTAGAGACTAAGTGAAACTATCCGAAAGTTGATTGGACGTCTAACCAAATCTATTGAAATTGGTTACAACATATCGGAACCCCGGCACAAATAAGTAAAATAATTTGAGACTAAGTGAAACTAACAGAAAGTTGATTGGACAACTAACCAGAATTAATCAAATCTATGAAAATTGATTATAACGTATCGGAACCGGCTCAAATAAGTAAAATAAGTTGAGACTAAGTGAAATTAACCGAAAGTTGATTATACGACTAATTAAACCTAACCAAATCTATTAAAATTGATTTTAACGTATTCGAACCGACTCAAATAACTAAAATAAGTTGAGACTAAGTGAAACTAACGGAAAGTTAATTCGACGACTAACCAAAAATATCCTAATCCATTAAAATTGATTTTAACGAATCGCAACCGGCCCAAATGACTAAAATAAGTTGATACTAAGTGAAATGAACCGAAAGGTGATTAGACGACTAACCAAATCTATTAAAATTGACTATAATTTATAGAAACCCACTCCAATGACTAAAATAATTTGAGACTAAGTGAAAATAAGCGAAAGTTAATTGAACGACAAACCAAAACTAACCAAATCCATTAAAATTGATTATAACGTATCGGAACCGGTTCAAATGACTAAAATATGTTAAGACTAAGGGAAACTAACCGAAAGTTAATTCGACGACTAACCAAAAATAATCCAATCTGTTAAAATTGATTATAACGTATGGTAACCGGCTCAAATGACTAAAATAAGCTGATACTAAGTGAAATTAACCGAAAGTTGATTAGACGACTAACCAAATCTATTAAAATTGAAAATAACGGATCGGACCGACTCATATGAATAAAAATAAAATAATTTGAGACTTAGTGAAATTAACCGAAACTAACCCAGACTAAGAGAAACTAACCGAAAATTGATACAACGTATTGGAACTGACTCAAATGACTGAAATAAGTTGATACTAAGTGAAACTAACCGCGTTAGATCGGAGATTGAGAGACGAATCGAATGCAGTTTTTACAACCACCACTAATGTTTTAAGTTGTAAACGAAACTTGAAGTAATATGCATTTATGTGATATATTTTGGTAAATTAAACTTGCGTCATCTGCTAAATGTCATTTTTTACATTAGATTGTGCTAAGGGTGGGTGAGGGTGACTTTTAGTCTCTCACGACAGACTAGTCGTGTTTCATATCGTTAGATCGAGAAATGTGAGACGAATCGAATGCAAATGGTCTTTTGCTTTTTACAACCACACTTATAACGTTTTAAATTGTAAAAAAGAACGAGACTTTAAGTAATATACAT